>CM031237.1:464322801-464580364 GCA_018340775.1 Taxus wallichiana var. yunnanensis
GGAGAGGCCATTTCATCATGTTTGGAGTAACAACCATAACCATTTGATCACCCTCTTAGGTTTATTTAGGCCCATGTTAGGTAATTCAAGCATATTAGTAGGCATGTTTAGTTAGATTTTATATTGTTTTTATACTAGTTAAGCATTTTTTTAAGCTTCTATCTTAATGTTACATTCCTAGACTTAGAACCTTGGCTAGATGGATGGAAATGGTGTTAGGTTTCCTTGTTTAGTCATGCAATTTACTTTGTAAAGTTAAGGGTGTTTTCACTTCCCATGGGCACTTTGCTTCAAGCACATTCTCAAGTTTCAAAACCTCCAACAAGTATCAATGATACTCTTCTCACTGCTTTTTAACTATTCTCCTGCTTAGATTACCTCCGCATTGCTTGAAAAATACAAGTCACTCTATCTCCTTCCTTTGCTTAGTGTTTTACATTGTAGATGTTTTTTTTTAGTCTCATCAGATGTTAGCATTTATATATCATTTATCATAGTAGTTACTCAAACATAAATTAAATTAAATATATATTTTAGAGTAACTATTGTAATAAATGATATATAAATGTTAATGTATAGTAAGATGCTAGAAAACAAGCATATACAGTGTGAAACCCTAAGGAAGAGGAAGAGATAGAGTGACTTAGCTGGTTTCTCCCGAGAAACTGAGGTGATTTAGGCAAGTGATTAGCTCAAACAAACCAAGAAGAGTGTTGTTGATGCTCACCGGAGGTTCTAAAACTTAGGAATGTGCAAGAAAGGAGAGGCCACCGGAGGACATGAGTGCTTGGGCGCTAGCATCCATTATAAAGCTAGTGTATGTGTAAATAGTTAGGATCTAATTCTTTTTGTGCATGAAGAGCTTCGTTATTAGTTGGTGTTTGTTGTTCTAGATTCACTCCTAGATCACCGAATCTACATGTAACCTGCAAAAGAAATTGTCTACCTGCACATGTCCAAAACCACATCTAATCTAATAAAAAAGATGTAGAATGTGGAGTCAGATTGATCCTGAAGGTAACCCAAAGAGTGAACTTAGTATCGATTGTTGCACTATATTTCAGACTCCATGTATTTTTGTGTGAAAGTGTGTGTAATGATGCCCTAGGATGCCCTTGTGCAAGTTGCACAATGATAACGAGCTAGATCTAGAATGTAGAAAATGTATAAAATGTGTGGATGGAATAGAATAGACTTCCCCTCCTATGATGTGTATGTAAAAGTGATGCAACCCTTATCCCTTTAGTGAATGTGTTAGATGGATGCCTTTGAAGTATTCTTGCGCCTTTGGATGCAATCTTAGGTGATAGTATGTAATGCTTAGTGTTGGGTCCCTTATTTGAGAGCTATGACTATGTGTATATATATGATTCCTTGGTTTGAATTTCATAATTGACAATTGAAAGGCCAACCTATAAGTGAAACAAATGCCCAAAAGATAAAAGAGACCCAAAAGAGTGAGAGAAGGTCGAGAGGGTCAAGACCGCCCATAAGGGACATGAGTTCCTTGGGGCTAGTGTCCTACCCTGGGTGCTAGTGTTTGAGGCCATAAAAGATAAACAAATCAAATACCAACCGGGTCAGAGGGTGTGTAAAGTCAATAAAGTATAAGAGATAGAGAAAAATACCAAAAAGACATTGTCAATTACTAGTTTTCTTGTGTAGGAATCATGTATATAGTAGCCCGCTCTATGACATATAAATGTACCCAAGTGTATAGATTTTGTCTACATTTTGCCCCTATTTTATGTTGTTGAGTGAATACTGATAGCATAAAGTAGTCGAATATATGCACCTTGTAATCCTATAGAGAGTGTGGCGAATAATGTGCCAAATGGACAAGTGAAGCGTGAAGTTATCGAAATGTGAAGCATGGAGACTAGGAAAGGTAAGGTAGACCCTAGGGGTGAAGTGTATGTGTGGCTATTACAAGTTGTTGTGTTTTGCTTCTTGTTGCGCATAAGGATGAACCTCTAAAAGAAAAACAAGAAAGTATTTAAAGTCTCGTATATGTAAAATTGAAGTAACATGTGTATAGGTAAAAGGGTAAAAGTGCGTAAAAGGAAAGTGTGCACTGATATGTAAGAGAGTATGAGATAGAAAATTGTCCTATTTTCTTGGAGTTGCTGAATTTGTATGCCGATGGTGATGTTTTTAGGTGACATCACACCAAAGGTGAGTTTTTTTGAAGGCGATCTCATGCCAAAGGCAAGTTTTTCAGGGCGATCTCACGCAAAGAGAAGAGTGTTGGGGAGAGAGGTCTAGATTTTCTCTCCTTCCATGATGCTTCCCGAATAAGCACCACTATAGATGGTATGCCACAATTTGTTCCTTTTGTTCCAATTATAACTGAAATGTAACTGATAGATTGAATTATGTAACTAGCAACAAGTGCTTGGCATAATTTGTAGAATTGATCTAAGAGTTTTTATAAATTGTGCTAAAATTGAGAAATTGATTATTTTTTTCCTAAGACATTAGTGCCTGTGTGGGACACAAGTGCCCACCGCTATTGTCTAGGTCTTGGAACTAGTGTCTACTGTGTGTTTTGGTCCCAATTTTGATTCTCGAGTCGATCCAGAATCGTGTTCATGTGTTGATTATGTATTGTGTTGTGTTGTATTGTAGCTTTGAGTTGTTGTAGGGGTGATTTTTCACCCAAAAGATGCCCCCCGTTTGAGATGCATATGACGATTGTAGGAGTATGTGGCCCAAATGAGAAGACCCAATCTGAGCTGAAATGGATACCTACAGGGGGTAGGGGATGTGCATGGTAGAAACCACCTCACATGTAAACAAAGCAGGCTAGTAACAAGAGTTAGGAAAATGAGATAACATGCAATAGAAGACAATGTAACAAGCAACTAGGAAGACAAGATGGAATGCAAAAACTGAGTTTCAAACACGAGACATTGCTCACAATGTCACACGAAAATCAGGGCCAAAGCGCCAAAATCAAATAATGATCAAGCAAGACAAATGACATAACCCACAATCAATAACAGTAAGAGAAAGTAGAGATTGATAGATAGCCATGGTTGCATTGATCCTCAAGACAAATGCTACATGAACCACCCATTAACATGTTATCAAGATAAATAGTATGTCAAAGTGTGTATAAATCAACGACAAGTATAGTGATAGTGATCTGGAAATACTAAGTACTTAAGTGATAGAACCCGTGATGTGTAGAGTATGATAATAACAAAAGTCGACGCCCCAAGAGCCTTAGTGGGACTTGTAATGAGAAGTTTTGTGCATCATACAACATGTATAGATATGTGATATGTCATGCATTCACCTCAATATACCAAATGAACATGCATATCTATATAGAAAAATATTATGACATATTAAGAATCAAAACATATAAGTAAGCAAAGTGCAACATATAAGTAGTATAAGATGACAAAAATAAATGCAACTAAGATATGCAAGGTGTGAATATGATAGAGCAACGTTTCCCCCTAGTGAATGTGTGTGAGATGATGTTCATTTACAAATTCTCCCTCAACAATCAAGAATGAGCCAAAAACAAGAGTGTGCCATTGGGAAATGAATGTGTTGTGTGAGAGTAAATGTTAGAAAATATGTATCATGAAGCATAAAGAGTGAAGTGTAGATGATGTGAGGTTCATTTCAAAATTAGACCCTCAATAATCGAGTATGAACCGTGGAACTAGAGTGTGTCATTGTGTAATGAAAAAGGAACTATGATTAAGCATAGTATCGCTTTGAGATGCCTAACATCGACGAGATTCTTGAGTGGCTTGCCAAGAAGATTGGTGAAACGATATATGAAATGTGCTAGCTTGTTAGTGACTACATAAGGTCCAATCCAATTAAGCTTGAACTTGCCTTTTACTTGAGAGTCTGTGTTAGTATTATTTTGATTTTATGTAAGAACAAGATTACCAATATGGATTTATATACAAGAAGGCACAAACATGTACAATGTAAAACCCTAAGTAAGAGGAGGAGATAGAGTGGCTTAGTTGATTTCCAAGTAATTTGGAGGTGATATGGGCAGGTGAATAATTGAAACAAACTGAGAAGATTGTCATCGATGCTCGTTAGAGGTTCTGAAACTCATGAATGTGCAGGACATGAGCACTCATGGGAGGACAGGAGCGCCTTCGGCACTACCATCCATTCTATGCGGTAGTAGTGTCTATGTAAATAGTTAGGATCTGATCCCTTTTGTGTAGGAGGATCTTCATTATTAGTCTTTGTTTTTCATTTTGGATTCACTCCTAGATCGCCAAATGTACCTCAGTAATAAGCAAAACAAATTGTCTACCTGCACATGTCCATAAACCACATCAAATCTAATAAAAAGGATGCAAACTGTGGAGTCAGAATGACCTCGATGGTCATCGGCAGGTGAACTTAGTACCGAGTGCTGCACTAAATTTCAAACTCCATGTAGTTCTATGTGTAAGTGTGTGTAATGATACCCTAGGATGCCCTTGTGCAAGTGTGTGTAATGATGCCCTAGATGCCCTTGTGCAAGTTATACCATGATATTGGGTTAGATCTCGAATGTAGCAAATGTATAGAATGTGTGAGATGGAATATAATGGACTTCCCCTCCTATGATGTGTACGCAGTATGATGCAACCCTTATCCCTTTAGTGAATGAGCTAGATGGATGCCTTTGTAGTACTCTTGTGCCTTTGGATGCAAGCTTAGGTGATAGTATGTAATGCTTAGTGCTTGGTCCCTTATTTGAGAGCTATAACAATGTATATATATGATTCCCTAGTTTGAATTTCATAAATGACAACCTGGAAGGAAGACCCATAAGTGAAAAAGATGCCCAAAAGACAAAAGAGACCCAAAAGAGTGAGAAAAGGTGAGAGAGGGTCAGTAGTGCCTAGGAGGGACAAGAGCACCTGAGCGCTAGTGTCCTACCCAGGGCGCTAGTGTCTGAGGCCATAAAAATAAATAAGTCAAATATCAACTAGGTTATAGGGTGTGGGAGATCAATAAAATTATAAGAGATAAAGTAAAAGACCAAAAAGACATTGTTAATTACTAGTTTTCTTGTTTAGGAATCATGTATATATATATTAGCATGCTCTAGGACCTAGAAATGTACCCAAGTGCATAGGTTTTGTGTCTACACAAAGGTTATTATTTTAAAATAAGAGTGTTTGAGAATGTTAGGTGAGATATGAAGTGTATATGACTTTCTTATATAGGTTTTTGAATGTTAGGTATCACATTAAGGTTGACTTATAGAAGATGAAATAACACAAATAAGATACTCAAACTATGAAAATGATCGTTATAAGGTAGTATATGGGACCGTGCACATTTTCCTAGACTGTAGTACTAACTTGGCCCTATTATGTATCATACTATATAAGGATCTAATGATGTCGAGTTAGATTTTGGGAAATTTCCTTGGGGATAGAATGTTACTTTGGATAATTAACATTGCATGAATGAATGATAGAGTAGTGTGTAAAGATTGGAAAGTCGTTAAAGAGATAATGATATGTCAATTGATCTTAGAATTTGAGCATAAGTCTTAATATAGGAACAAATCCAAACTTGTCATTTCATCTCATTCTATATTATATACTACATTGCATCTCATACAGATTGAGATAACTATCTAGGTGGCTTGATACCTCTTTATATTACTTGGTATGTAGGCAACACTCATCACATTAAAGGGGGTGTGGTGAGGTCATCCAACCCATTCATGTCAACCCCTTTCAAGGAATGGACACAATGTTAGGGTTTGATTAAAGGAGAGATGATATTTGATTATGTCACAGTGAGTACAAGGTTCCATTTCTAGATTATATACATACATACATGCATACTTAAAAATTACATAAAAATAGAGACAATGTATAAAAACATAGAGGATAGGTTCAAAACCCTCTAGGATAGTGTTGGCCACAATGTTGTCTAAGCATCCAAATACACATCAAAAATAGTCTTTCATGTGGTAATATTTTATGAGCATCGATGTGACAACATTTCCAACTTTTATACATAATATGAGTGCATTTCCAATTATCTTTTATCGACATATTATGGCAAGTATGTTACATAACCAAATCTTATTTACATTTGATCAAATATTGAGTAACATAACATATTGAAATATCAAGCTTTACAATAATTTAGGAATGCCTTTATTAGTCTTGAATTACTCTTATTTGTGATAATTATATCATGAGTAATACTTAATTTCCATATCACACTCTTCTAGGACAAGTTTGAACCCTTGGAAAGCATTGCAAATGGTTACATCTCGATCACTCAACACCACCATGGTCATTGATTTAATATTTAACTACTAACTAAAACTACTCTTAGTGGCACTTAGAACAACAATGCTCATTCATCTTCACTAATGTAGTTCAATAAAATAATATTTTCTTAACAATATATTGAAATGGTAAGTAGAGGTTGGTCCTAATTTCATACGACCAATTATTAGTATCCGATCAAGGTTAATATATGCATGCAGAATTTCAATTTTTAACCAATCATATGTTAGTATTTCCATATGTCTTAATAATTCTAAAGTTTGTTATTATAAAAACTAAAAATTCTTTGAGGGTGGTATTGTGGAATATTCTATTTATCATGTCAAAATTTTATAATATAAACACAAATAAACTAATACCATATTAATTAAGTAGCCCCAAACCATAATAATTAACCAACAAACAAATACACTAATATGATATCGGTTAATTAATTTCATACCAATAATTAATTAACACACAAATACACTAATATCATAACAATTAACTAGTCATATACCAATATTAAGTGTTTATGGACTAAACCTATTGGAACATTTTTACTTAGAGAAGAATTGCATCATATATTTATCTATGTACATCAAATATATAATTTCGTTCTCATTTACAAAACATTAGGCGATGGGTACGACATCGAATTGACCATCATTTCTCAAAGTGGTACATAAGTGAAAATAATGACAATTACTTGGTGAATCGTATGTTATCTTATGATCACAATATCACAAGCAACATATTTGTTTATATGACAACTATACAAGTACTCCTATTAAATTTACTTTGGTTGAATTGACAAAAAAATGATTCTTATATATTTACGACTCTAAGTTTAAATCCCATTCCACAATCACAAATTTATGAAGTAATATAATAAGTTTATGCTATGCACCTAGGGAAAGGATGTTATGATGTATATGTATTGATGGAGATGCCGACATGTGGCACACATCCCCTTAGTTATATGTATGGGTTCACATGGGATATGATAATATAATGTATATGGGTTGATGGAGATGCCGACATGTGGCACACATCCCCTTAGTTAGTTATATGGGCTCACATAGGAATTAATTATATTGGGTAATGGGTCGGCCTACATTGGGATTAGGTGTTACCCATCCTATTTAAAGGATGTGAGTATCATTATGAGGGGGTCATGTATGTATGAGTTGAGTCTTCTACTTGGTAGAGGTATATTGGAGGTGTCCCCCTCGAAGTGGATTCCCATCTTGGGAGATTGTGGAGTTACTCCTTCCTTAAGGAGCACTGTATGGTGTTGGCCTACCTAAAGGGTATTATTCTCGCATATATTGATAATAGGGCATCTTGGCCCCCCATATCTCTTGTGTTTTATTATCTTCTATAATTTATTGATTTATTATATGCAAGGTTCTTATCAGCTTTATGTGAATAAATAGTTGCCACAATAAAAATCATAATACTCTACACACTTTCTTAATTATAGAATAATACTCTATTTTCAAAAAAATCTTCCTTATATAAAAATATTCTATATTTAAAATAATAAAAGCATATCCCTTATTTTTATTTTACATCTCAAGAAAAATGGCTAATATAACATATATTGAATACAATTAAATATAATGATATTTTATATTCAATAAATCTAAAATATATAAAAATATTTCATATTAAAAAACAATATCCGTTTGTACTTTTTACACCTTTGTAACAATTATTAATATTATAGAATTATAACAATACTTTATGTTATGTATATATAAAAATTATGAAAAATAATTTATTTAAATAATAATAAATAAATAAACAAAGCCATGTAATGACATATCCTATAGAAGGATGTGGTAATGTGGATTGCTTCTTGACAGAGATTATCATGTAAGACATTTTATCATTGTAGGTCAGTAGATTACATTATGTATGTCGAAATATGTACAAAAGTCATTTTAAAAATTTAAGCTCTAGATCGTTGTCTAATGTAATTGACTTCAAATTAGCATTAAGACTTCTTCTAATTCATCCACTAAACTTCATGTTCAAGTTCTCGTTATATAAATTTTAGCTACACAATGTTGTTGGATGTAATTAACAACAAGTAACATTAGGTGTTCTTCTAAAACATGTACAAAACTTCATGCTGAAATTCTTTTTTTACAATTATTGCTTTGGTGAAATCAATTATGTTGGTCATTTACATAGTGAGTTGTATTGTTTATTGCTAGTACAAGAAAACATACACACTTAGCTTGTTTTCTATACATTAATTGCTTCAAAAAAAATTGTGTAGATCATTTACAATATTAGTCGTATGCTATAATATCGATACAAAATTTTGAGACATTTTAGTACACATCTTTTGTACTAGTCTCTCTACAACTCTATCTATATAAACACATAAAAATAATATTCTTGTTCATTGATGAGTTTTTGAAGTATATTTTAGAATATAGGGTTTTGGGGAGAAATAGGACCGTGACCGGTAAAGAAAGAACAATAGGCGCGGGAGTCGCAAGATCAAGTAAATCGTTAGTCACGGGGGTCATGTGGTATTAAGCAAAGCGATAGACAATAAATTTTCAGTGATATGTGCAATTGTTTACGTACCTCACTATTGCATATTAGTTTTGGAATTGATTATGACATTTCTTTGATCGAGTGTGAAGATGCCTCGGGTAGTGAAATCATGGAGGATATATATGGTGTTGATTTTGTTTTGTAGGTGTTTCTTGTGAGTGATTTGTGTTAGTGCGTAAAATAATTTTCCTAATGGAGGGTCACCGAAAATGCATTTGACATTTGTTGTTGTTGTAGTTGTTATGTTGTAGACTAATCAATGAGAATAATGGAATCCATTTTCCTGATTGCAATTTGTGCAACTTACTATTGATTAGCCTAATGTAGGAAAGGATTTAAATTTAGAGTTTCATTTACTACAAACTCTTTCAAATGGCTTTGAGTAGACATTAGGAATGGACAATGTATTGTGTACCGATACAAAGTGAAGGAGTTAACACAATGGAGTTAGTGTACTAGAGATAATAAATGCAATTAAAAAATTAAGTCAAAGAGTGTTGGAATGTACATATTTGCTACCTCAATTGTTGCATTGAACAATGTTTGCAGCTCTTCAAGTGCATGTCTTGTCTTGAATGATGTGATAAAGGTTGATTGACATGTTCTTAGTGCCTTTTTAGAGCCACTTCGTTTGATTTGTTTTTGAACAAATAGGTGAAAATATTTTTTGTGGAGCTCTTGTTCAACTGTAGTAAACAAAGTTGATTTTTTTTCAAACAAGTAGATCTTGGATTTTGAAAAATGATTTAAAGCATAGACATTTATTTGTTTGAAGGAAACAAGAAAAGATGGAAAGGATGGAGAGTGGTAAAGTAGATTTGTCGACCAATGCTTTGTCATTTATGGAATGCACATCTTTTATTTCTAATGTGAACTATATTTCACATTGGTTTGCATAAGTCATTATGGCTATAATTATTCCAATTGCACAAGTATTTGTACTATCCAAGAGTTGCCTTATTGATGTTGAAAATACAACAAACATAGTTTGAAAATATAGCAAGCATAACCTCGAAGACCTACCTCACTTTGGGTTATGAAAGAGGTTTGGGATGAACTTGTACTCAAAGCAAGCCAAAGGTATGTTCCCTATGGTGTTAGTTTTATTTAATACTTAGTACACAATTAAAGTATCCATGATTGTAACTTGTCTTTGGTGCATCAATGAATCGCTTATGTGCACTCCACTTGATGGTTGTAGTTTTTCCTCATGTGCTTCAATATATGCAAGTGGTTACATTTAGTGTAACACTCATTTCACCATCTTTGTCTATCATGTCTACTCGCAGGAGTTGTGAGTTTAGTTCCTTGTGAAGAATTTTTGTAGGTAACAATGACATCTCCATTGTATACATCTCCAAATTTGTAGTTGTTAAGGTCGTTGATTGTTTTCAAAGTGCATTGTGTTGTTTCTTTCCTATAGATAACAATGAAACTGCATTCATGGAACAAAAAAATCAATATCAATGAGGTTTTTGTATATGAAGGTTACTAGACAAGCATGCTTATAATATTTAACATGCATCAACTTTATTTGTGGGCTTTGTTGAATTCATTAAACATTTTAGAGGAGACAATTCAACACAAAAGTGTGTAGAAGTTTTTATCTGAAGTTAACATCAAATTAATAAGGAAAATTTATATTTTTTTTTCTAATAAAGATAAGGAAAATTTAAGATTGGAAAATAAAATATGAAAATATGAAATATTGATGGATGCATTGCAGGATTAAAATAAAATTATAAATAGAGATTTCATAATTATTGATTTGATAATATTATCAAGAGGAGATCGGTCAAATAAACCAATGGTCTTCAAACATAAAAAGATCAAATTAAGAGTTTATGTTTAATAGTCTTTTAATGAACATCAGTAGAAAAATAGAAGATTTTAGTTTTACCCTATCAAAATAACTAAAGCTACGTTAGACAAAATTATCTCGAAGTTATGAAAAAATGAACCGAAATGAATGAAGAATAACACACACCTCTCTTGATCCAGTACAGAGTGCTATCATGTTATGTGCATGTTATATTCTACAATATGGGGTCTTGCAATGTGACTTAATACAGGTTCTCTCTCTTTTAAGGGAAAATACATTTGACCATTCAGTTGGCCACATATGTATAGTTTGTAGTTTGTTTACTCTTTTTATAATGAAATACCAGCTATTAACATCGATTCTAGCTAACCTTGTTGTAAGTGACCATAGGATGATGGGAGTCTCAATCACTCCAAACCACAAGTATCGTCAATTGTTGTCGCAACACTTTACTCCCTCTTCAACTTCTTATTCCGAGGATTCCTCATTCCCAAGCTGATATGGAGGGGAGCTACAAAACATAGAATTCTGACAATCTATTTGGATCATAGTTACCAAATACGGTGGATTTTGAGAGAATTTTCGTATTTTTGCGATTTCTCCAATCCACCATATTAAATAATGTATTTTTCAAGGTTTAAAAAATTAAAATATAGAAAAATTCAAAAATGTAATAGTGGTCAATCAAAATAATTAAAGAAAATATATCACTCCAAAAATAATAGATTTCAGACTTTTATTATTATTAGTATTATTTATAGACATACATAAGTTCTTTATAGAGCTTAATTTTGAATTTGTTATATAGTTATATATTTTAAATTATTAAAATTATCCTATTTCCGTATGTATAATATTTTTTCGATCGACCGATTTTTTCCTTGTTTAAAGTCCACCGTTTCATATGAAATTTGTTACCTTGATTTGGATTAAACCGCCTAAAATTGGAATTTGAGATGGAAGATTAGTTAAAGCAAATCAAATATATTTGTTTTGGATAAACATTTACGATCAATTACATAATTCACTGGAGGTGTTCTCTATGAAGATATCCTCGCTGGAAAATGTCAAATCCCGATGTGCTCTTTTCCAGCAACATAATTCTAGAAATGTAATAGAAAAATCTCCTCAACTAGTAGCAATATTGTGGGTGTTCTTTTTACTTTTAAAAAGCTCCATTTTCAATAATTACAGATTTGGTAGAATGCGTGGAACCATTTCCGCGGATGAAGGCCATCCTGCAATCGCTTACCCCATGCATACTTTCAAGTAGACCGTTAACAATAAACTCAACCGATTTATTTGGATCCCATGAAATTGCTTCTTGATATCGATATATACCCTCAAATTTTCCGCCTTTTTCGACGGCAAAAAATTATCCAACATTCATAAACTACTCCAATTTTTCAATGGTTATTTTGCCTGTTTGGGTGCCAATTTGGATTACCCATTTGGTATTTGTGGAGTATCAAATCTGTAACGGAGAAGAAAAGCTTACTACAATGGACGCTTTAGTTGTTGAGCTCCGCAAGCTTATCAATCGACGCGTCATCACTGCGGCGCTTATTGGCCAAATTTTATTTTAGGCGTGCTAGGGGTAATCACGTATGGCTCCTTGCATTTCTACAGATGGTAGGGTGGCCACTTTTGATTCGCGCCTAATTGGATTTAATTCACCGAGGTGTTCTCATGAAGAGAGCCTGTTGGAAAACGTCAAATCACGGCAAGCTCTTTTCCGGCAACATAATTTTGGAAATGCAATAGAAAAATCTCCTCAACTCGTGTAAAGATATTGTGGGTGTAATTTTTGCTTTAAAAAGCTTCATTTTCAATAATTACAGGTCTTGGTAGAACTCGTAGAACCATTTCCATAGATGAAGGCCATTCTGCAACCGCCGCCCCATGTAGATCCGAAGTAAATCTGTAAAAATAATAAACTCGATCGATTTATTTGGATCCCATGAAATTGCTTCTTGATAAATTTTTCGCCTTTTCATGGGACCAACATATAATACGCCTTCCTTTATTTGCTTCTCACAAGAATTCCTTTTCGATACTAGTAAAACCCTCAGTCAAAACTCCATTGTGTACCTCTCCTTTCTCCTCATCCTTCAATGGTGACAAGTTAAACTTGAACCCATCCTTCTCATTGCGAATGATAGTCAAGTGCCCATCATGAACAACCTTCCTATCATATTGCCAAGGCATTCCCAAAAATAAGTGACAAACATCCATGGGAATTACATCACACAATACTTCGTCACAATAATTTCTAATGAATTTGACAAGACTTTTCCCATTTACCAAAACCTGGTGTCCCTTTTGCAAGCATACCACTTTATAGGGAATTAGGCGTGCACTCTTCTTCATTCCTAACCTCTCCACCAATTCATAGGAAAAAATATTGTCTGTGTTTCCACTTTGTCCATAATTACTTTACATCATTTTCCTCCTAACTTGCAAATGGTTCTAAACAAAAATTTCTTTGCGTAGGTTCATATTCTTTTTTTGATGTCTTCAAAAATATTTTACTCATCATCAAGGATTATCCACGCTCTGGTATCTCGAGTGTTTTATAGATCCCATTGATTCTACATCTCCATGTGTCAAATGCACTCCAGGTTTCATGCGCCTTACTCATAACTTCACCTTGCATATTTGGACATTCAAATGCATGATGTCCTATGACTCCACACTTGTAACATGTTTGAGAATCCTCTTCCCCATCCTCGTGAAATCTCCCGTGTCCTCTTGAATAGTTTGACACTTCATTACTCCACACACTATTATGAGATAATGTCTCGCACCTAATGCACTCTTCTTCCTGCTGATCTGTTATATCCTCATTTACTTCCTCCTCTACAATGCACATTATGGGCTCCTCTTTTGGCTACATTTTGACTTTTGTGTGCCATCTTCTCCTCCACGTTTAAGGCTAACTAACAAGCTTCTTCCAATAATCGGATACATAATAGGTTGAGTTCTTCATGGATTCCAAACCTCAAGCCATTTATAAATTGTGCGCGACCTTCCGGTCAACTTCCTATGTCTAGTTATCATGATTCGGTGAAACTCCTCTATGTAGTCCTTAACTAACATCTTTTTTTTTCCTCAAGTTCTCGCAACTTCTTAAACAAGCTCATATGGCAATTGTCTACGAAAACAACTAACTCCTCATTTTCGCTACCATGTGATCCCAACACACTATCTTATCTTTACCTCTTCGTTTTCATTCACTTTGACATCCTTCCACCATAATGTCACATGTTCTCTTACTTTGGTTTGTGTTACTCTAATGTGACGTGGGTCAATAATTTCCTCAAACTCAAAGTATTCCACAAACCATTCTCGAGATTGCTTATAGCAACCATGCTTCTTCCACACCTATGGCCTCTACCTCTTCTTATACGTCCTCAACAACTTCCGTATTGCATGCGTTTCTTCTTACCGTTTCACCTTCTTTGTCACTTTGTGTATCTGGGGCCAAAAATCCCCTTCGTCTCTGCCTTCCTCAATGACTTCAAGCCTTGTTATCACACCCCGTAGCTCTGTCATCACTTGCTCTATTGTTCCTATGATAGCTACATTAGCTGTATTGATTGCATCCATGTCGGTAGCTCTTCTTGGCGGCATCCTTTCTTCTCTCACCAGTTACCTCATAGTTGGCATTCCTCTTGTAGGAAAGTAGCTTGCTTTGACACCACTTAATGATGGTGGGGTAGGCATCTACTAGGTACCCCCAGAGCCTCCTATTTCCTTGAAGTTAAGTAACAAAAAATTCACAACAAAACTTCAATTCTATTAAGAAAAATCAACACATCATCTACAATGTTCAATATTTTATAGGATGATTATAAATCAGAGATGACAAAGGGTGGTGACTCGAACTTCTAAGGTCACTAAAAGGTCTCTTCCACCAAAATATCTCTCAAATCTCTCCTTCTAAGAACCTCCCATAAACTCCAAAACCGGATGCAATACATGTATTTATAGATCCCTATTCCCGCTCGAACTTGAATTTGAAATTCTTTCTAGAACCCTCTCGAATCCCACTTAATCCCGAATTTGAAATCTTATGCATTAATGAAGGTAACCTACCTCGACTTAGTTGTTGAGAGAGTTTCCATTTGGATATTCCACGTCATAACTAAGTTGACATTCTTTATACCTACCCTTGTCTCTTCTACTTTCAAATATTTTCTTCCATGCACTGGGTTCTTTCTTTATTATCCACACGTCCATTGTTTCACTTAATGACTTCTCCAAAAATTATGTTTGATTAGCGTGCGTTGTCATACTTTTATTCTTTCGTTTCATGGTTGCTTTGATTACCTCTTTTAATTCTCATGCACACTCCTCTTTGTTTATCCAAAATTATATGCAATCATCTATCTCTTGTGATGCTCCCACATCAATGGCCCAAAATGGTGATGGAATAAGAGCTAAGAAGAAGTAAGAATACATGGATGAAACAAAACAACAAATGGATGAGTAAATGGGGTCCATTATTATGTAAGAGTGTTTAGATAATAAGGAGAAAATCAAGAAGTATATAAGAGAGAAATTCAAGACAATCATGTGGATAAGGCAACTTGGGCAAAAAAAATATACAATACCAAAAAGTATAATCCCACATGGAAACACGATGAAAAATCCTATGTAGGAGCGAAAATCTAGTAGAAGGTGAAGATGTTGATTTCCTAATTGAGGACGATCATCTTCAGTGTGAGCCGAAAGGTAGAGAACGCCCAAAGAAGATTGAGAAATTAGAACATGCTTATTTTATAATGAAGGGGGGGGGTGGCGATAGAATGTCATTACATAATGGAGTGTGTAACCTATAGTGACATCCATTAAATATGAAGACAACTTGAGAATTGATAAATTTACCGACTTATTTGAGGAGGTAAGTGTTATCCAGAATCACCCCCAGGTTATTCTGATTACTTACATTTCTATTTTGGGCTTGGGTAGTGTAAATTGATGAAATTGGAGCAAGTTCAATGTTTTAAGGCATCCATTTCCTCCTTCCCAAACACCCTCATTTCCATACTTACAGCCAAATTTTGATTAAAAAAGGGAAAAACACAGGTAGATCGGCCAAATCAGCCTTTGGAGGAACAAGAGGAATTGTTCCTTTGTTCCTCATGTTATCTGTAATGTCAATTCATCTGCATAAGAGTTTGGGGACTTAGAAGCAGATAAGTCGGGTCTTTCAGAATCGATGGAGTAGTTCCCACATTCCTCTAGTTTGTCATATAAGTGATACGACCGAGTGGGAGAGATTCTCGAGGGTTATAGTCAGCTAAATCAGGGTTTTCAGGAACCAAAGGAAGTGTTCCTTGGGGCCTTGTATTTTCCGCATAAGCGACTCGACTGATGGGATGGAGGGGGGAAAACATGGGTAGTGTTACGACCGTATCGGTCAATTCAAGCACGCATGGAACAATTCCAATGTACCGTTAGGTCATCGATTGGGCACTTATCCGAAAGTGAAGAGGAGTGGGAAAAAATCATGTTAAGGCGGGCCCAATGGAAACGGTGGAATTGTTCCACCATTCCATCCCAAACCCAATTCTCTTCCCACCCACGAACTTGTGGCCAAATTGGTCATGTTGGGTCCCACAGAAACACTAGGTATAGTTCCATCCTTCTCTTAGTTATTTGATTGGCCGACCCATCCACACTTTGCACAAAATGAATTAAAGCGGATTGTAACATCGTGCAGGGAACCCTATCACGAGCCTTCCGAGCTCCCATAACTTCAAACGACCATAAATTTTTACCTACACTCCAAATTTCACAAAATTGGACTTTTTGGAAAGGTCTCATCATGTACTACACCATGGAAACTAGAAATCTTAAATTTTGTGAGGGTAGGTGGGTGAAAAGAGAAAAATATATCCTAGAATTAAAGATGTAGTTCCATGTAGCTCAACCACCAAATTTGATGAGGTATGGTGCCCATTCCTTCTCCTACAAGCAAAGTATCATGGGGAATGGCCTTGACAGGGTACCCATGCCTATTTTCAGACATTCAATGTATGTTGTTGGTGGTTGAAGGTGGAAATCCAAGTTTCCCTCTCTTTTCCCTCCTCTCTCTTTCTCATTTTCTATATATTGTAAAATGATGCCCATTTGTAAAGGTTGGACCCTCTTGGAATGTTGGTGCATCATCCTTTAAGTGTTGCATATGTATTTTGAGTTGCAGCCTCATATTTGGACCTTTATAGGGTGATTCTTGTCTTCTTCCTCATTGTAATGGATTGTGCATCTCTTTGAAGCAATAAAATATGTGTTTTGTGGCTATTATCTTCCCTAGCATGTGTTTATTGCATTATCTTACCTCTTTATTGCATTTTTGGTGTGTTGTACATATTTATCCTCTTTCGTAGGTTTTTTCTTTTGTACTCCATAAAAATGAGAGTTTGAATGTAGTTTTTGGATTGTGGCACTCATGTTTTCCCTCTCCTCCTTCATTTTCCTCCCATTTCCACTCATTTGAGAGTCTCTCCTCCTCTTCTTGGTATTATCACCTCTATTAGCTTAGGATTTCCCCTTTTCATGCACCTCTCTCCCCCTTGGTCCCTTGGATTGTTAGAATAGGATTAGATAGTTATATTTCCTTCCATATGAGTAGTTTAGCATTAGGAATAGGTAGAGGAACCAACCTTCTATGAAGGTTTGTCTCAAGTAACAAGTCCCACAACTTGGAGATAATCCCATGTTACCCAAAAACACTGATTGCTCATCCATCCATTTATGACAAATTAGAGGGTGTTATTTTTGGTGATAACAGAAAAAACTTGAAAAAATGGTCAATTTCTTAATCAAGATCCACAAAAACATCAAATATCAATAGATGTTTGAAAAGTCTATAATATTAATAGGGCAGCCCTTATGTCTAACTACTTTATTAGAGTAAGACCCAAACGTAAAATATTACAATCATTGGATACAATTAAGAATGTTTCATTTCAATGAGATGTTAGAGTAGGTATTTACCTTAGCTCATGTTCACCTAGGTACTTTATTTACCTTTATTGTATTTATCCTCACCCACTTATGTGTGTGGATATTTCTTTTATCTTATTTAGATATTAAGAGATATTATCTAGTTGTTAGGTATAGTTCTTTCCTTGATCTATGGTATTGACTAGTTCTTTCCTTGATCTATGGTATTGACTAGATCCTTAATGTCTAGTTCTCTCCTAAATATATGGTCTTGACTAGTTCTTTGATGACTAGTTATTTCCTTGATTTATGGCTTGATCTACGACCTTGACTGGTTCTTAGATTGTTATTCCTTGCCTATTTAAGCAAGGCCCATTCTCAATGTATTGTATTGAGTTCCATAATAATATATGATATTGTTTCTCATTTGTTTACAAAGGTTTTATGTAAAGTTATTATGGAAAATTGCTTTCATATTATTGATCGTGGTGTTTTATTAGCATCTGTGTTCTTGGCTTGGTATGATTTGGTTATCATTCCTTTCATGGTATCAGAGTTGGAGATTCTTGCATGACATCATGTCTGTAAGTTTTATTTTGCAAATAAAATCTTCATATATTCATATATTTAGGATTTGGTCGTATTTTGTTGCTGCATGTGGTTTTATGTAAAACAGAGGCTTCCATTGGATCCGGAAGACGGAAAACCCTAAGATCGATCTGTAAACTCGGTCATTTATGGAGGCATTCGGTTTTTGTGTTGTTTTTGCATTGTTATAAGAAGCACATTCTTTTCTCGGGATCACACCCATTAAAACCTTAGCCCTTGGTCATATGGCATGGTCATATGAGAGCTTAAAGATTGTGATTCCTACTAGTGGGTGCTTAACTTCAGCCCCCTTTATTTTTATTTGTGTGATGAAGGCAACAACAATTTATTTTTTTTTAGTGGCAACTAAAATAAATACCAGAGCAAAATATTAAAAAGCTTGTATCTTTTGATCGGTAACTTGGTTTTGAGTGCCATTTTTTGCAAAAGTGATTTTTTTTTTTGTGCTCTTTCCATTGGAGATATTTATTTTGAGACTTGCACTATAATTATAAAGTGCCAAATATGGAGGAGTGTTGTAATCAATTGTGGATGCAATTTCGACTGAGCCCAACGTCCTAATTTTTTGGGAGTTGTAGTTTGTACCTATCATGGATTCTGAGAATGATATGCTTTTCTCTAAAGTATGTGGACTTCAAGAGGATATTGTAAAATTTGTGGAAGAAAATAGATCACTCAAGAAACAAATTCTCTTCTACAATCACTCATTCACGATAAGGATACAATAATACACTTCCTGCAGAACAAACTTGCTAGCCTACAACATCACCATCATATTATGGACAACCACATCCATGCTTCTAGTCCACTTGCAGCTATTGCTCCTGAACCCACTGACATTGATCTGTCAGTCTTTGAGTTTGTTCCTGCTCTTGATGCTCATACACCTATGAAGCTTGTTATTGCATGCTCTTCCACATTTGTGCCTATTACAGTACCACATGTTGTGTATCCTACTTCTACTCAGCTGCATGGATTTTTTAAGAAGCATACCACTGCATTTAGTTCTCGCATGCTCCGTTCTATGGGTCTCACCAAATGAGTCATTGCGTAGACATTCATAGGGTATTGTTTCCTCGCTTCCACATGTTTAGTGGAATTCTCGTTGTGACATTGGTTTTTGAGTAGATACTTCATTGGGATCACACATTGACAGAGCTCATTTTTTTGTTCACTCAACTCTTTCTGAGGATCATGAGAAACACATGAGTTCTGCACCTTCACTCAGGCTTGAGAAACCTGATATTTCAACTATCAGACATGATCAACCTGACACACATTCTCGATGTTCTTTTCGCATGCACCCATTGTGCATTTTGCACCAAGTCATATGCATGCATCTTCGTCATCCATCCATGTTGATTTGGGGTGGATATCTGATCACTTGTGGAGGAAACATAGGCATTAGTTGAGAGGACTCTATAGGCATGGCTCCTCCACCATTCGGCCTCTTGCTCCACTTTCTATACCTTCTGCATTGTGATGCTTCTTGTTTTGAGCATTTTTCTTTAGTAGGTGTAGAGTATCTCTCTTGTTTATTGAGAGATTTTGTATCTGTATTTTTGACATTTTTGGCATGTTGAAAGTCTCTCTTATGGGGGAGCTATTCTGGTGGAGCCCAAAGTGTTAGTTTGTCATTGTTTGAGTAGTTGTTTTGACAACTCATATAGATTTGTAGCACCATTTCACCCATTCAACAGTATGGGAGGGTGTGGTGTTGATCATGCTACTTCGGGTTTCGTGTCCTTGCCTTATTACCTTGACTTTTCTTGGATCGTGACACTCTGCATTTTGTGTCCTTACCTTGTTGCTTTGGTTTTTGTTCTTGGATCGTGGCACACCTATTTGCAGCAGTTGATCGAATTATGTTTGGTTTTTTTTTTACACTTTTGACATCACTCGCATGATGATCTTCTTGTATGGAGCTATTCTCGGTGGAACCCGGTGTCGCTTGTTTTTGATTTTTTGATCGAGCAAAGGATTCGACCACGGTGCACATCAAACTTCTTTAGCATTGTATGAGTTTTTTTAGCCGAGCTTCTTGGGATGCCTTGAGTGGGTCTTTACTCTCTTTACTTTGTTATTCTTTTGGTTTTGGGTACCTTGCGGTGTCCCTTTTTCCAGCTTATTATACATGAGTACCTTATCGCGCCTAGTTGCCGGGACTCATACTCTGGACATGCCACATCTATTTTGGCCCCTAACTTCACTTTAGGGGGTGTTAGAGTAGGTATTTACCTTAGCTCATGTTCACCTAGGTACTTTATTTACCTTTATTGTATTTATCCTCGCCCACTTATGTGTGTGGATATTTCTTTTATCTTATTTAGATATTAGGAGATATTATCTAGTTGTTAAGTATAGTTTTTCCTTGATCTATGGTATTGACTAGTTCTTTCCTTGATCTATGGTATTGACTAGATCCTTGATGTCCAGCCTCTCTCCTAAATCTATGGTCTTGACTAGTTCTTTGATGAGTAGTCATTTCCTTGATTTATGGCTTGATCTACGACCTTGACTGGTTCTTAGATTGTTATTCCTTGCCTATTTAAGCAAGGCCCATTCTCAATGTATTGCATTGAGTTCCATAATAATATATGATATTGTTTCTCATTTGTTTGCAAAGGTTTTATGTAAAGTTATTATGGCGAATTGCTTTCATATTATTGATCGTGGTGTTTGATTAGCTTCTATGTTCTTGGCTTGGTACAATTTGGTTATCGTTCCTTTCATGAGATCTAAGTCTAAAAGTGCTTGCAAAAGATCTAAGCCTAGAAAGGGAGTTACAAATACTTTTCCAATGAATCGTGGTATGATGAAGAATGTAAGGCCGCCAAGAGAGCTTTGAAGGAAAGTGAGATGAATAAATAAAATAAAAAGAAATATGAGAAATTGGTACACTACAAAAAAGGAAGCTATGTGAATATGAGGAAGAAAGAATTAATTTCTCTTGGAAAACACAATCCAAAGGATTTTAGAGGGAGTTACAATAAAAGAAAAACACATAGAAAATAATATCATAGATGCTCGGTGGTTAGAGTATGCAGGATCCTCTACGAGTGGTCTCAACAAAAGGATATTCCTCCCATAATTAATACATCAATCGAGCTTTTCTTGGTGGAAGACATCAAACATGTCATAAAGAATCTAGCAAGTGGTAAAGCGAAGATATTGATGGGTTGTAAGATGAATTTTTAAAGTGGGGTGTTGAGGTCCTCACTCCACACATTAGGAAAATATTGAATGAGATCAACCAACATGGCTTCTCGTTGGAGTGGACTACTAGTGTTGTTATTCCTCTATTTAAAAGCGGTGATATCAATAATTCATCCAATTACCAAACCATTATGGTCAATTCCTCTCCTTGGTAAACTTTTTGGGGGAATGATAGAACGTCGAATCATTCCCCCCAAAAAGAGGGTAAAAGAGCAAAAGGACAAGCAAGCTTCCGACCTAGACATTCAACCATCGACAATTGCATCATTCTTAGGCACTTGATTGAAAAAGTATGTGATACCCAAGGAGAGGAATATTTTTGTTTCTTTGTTGATTTTAAGAAATCTTTTGACACTGTACATAGAAACAAACTTTGGAACATGATGGAGAAACTTGGGATTCCATATGAGTTTAGAGTAGCAGTGCAGAGGGCTTTATGAGCGGTCGAGCTAAAATCGTAACCAAAGAGGGTATGTCGAATGTTTTGGTGGTGATATTGGTGTCAAGGAAGGTTGTCCTCTCTCTCCCACCTTGTTTGGATTATAAATTGACAAGCTTGAAGAATGGTTAAGAAAACCTGAGGGAGGGGGCATACAGTTGGCAGGTTATGTGGTGAAGTTACTCTTATATGCCGAAGATCTTATTCTAATTTCAAAAACAACTCAAGGATTGAGGGATTGTTTGAAATCCTTATAAATATTTTGCCATGAAGTCGGGATGCAAGTGAATATTAGACAAAACCAAATTCATGATTTTTTCTTTAGAAAAGAAAGAGAAACAAATTAACTTTCTTTTTAGGGAGCCCATTGGAAATTGTAACATAATACACATATCTTAGGATTGATTTGCACAACAAACTTAGTTGGGAGACTTGTAGAGAAAAAAGGATACAGGGGGTTGGAAAGCATCTTATCTACTTTAAAATGGCTGGACAAGTGAACTTTGGGATTGGAAAACTAAGAAAACCCTTTTTGGATTGCTGGTCAACCCGCTTTCCATTTATGGTTGCGAAGTATGGGGAAGTAACATGTCAAATCATGGGTGGAGACAATTAGAAAGAATCCAGAAACATCTAATCACAAGCACTCTTAAATTCAAATCAACATTCCCTTATTAGATCTTGTTGGCTGAAGTGGGTACTTTCCGATGGAAGCATCGCATCAATAACTTTCCTAAGGTTCTTAAGTTATCTAAAAAAGGTTGAAAGCATGGATAATCATTGCTGGCCCAAAATGGTTGTGGAGGAAAAATTGGATGAAGCATAATAACAAATGGATGAACAAATGGGGCATTTAACTTTCATGAGTGTCCTAACAACAATAGGGAAATACAAAAATATGTGATAGAAAAATTTAGAATCTGTCATGTTGATAGAGAGCATATTAGTCGTAAAAAAACATATTACATCAAAGAATTTAACCCCACTTGGGAGCATGATGAAAAAACTTATCTAGGGGCAACTATCAAGGGTAAAGTAAGGATTTTAGTGGCTCAACCGAGGACCGATCACATCACCTTCGATGTGAAATTGGTAGATGGACTATACCCAAGGAGGATTGGGAAATGAGAACTTGTCTTTTCTGCAAAGGGGTGGTAGAGAGAATGACACTTCATCATGGAGTGTTCAACTTATGATGATATTCGTATCTAGTATGAAAATGACTTGAAGGTGGATAGATTAAATAAGTTATTCAAAAAACAAGACTTGAAAAGGTCGTGGGTTTTGTGCTCAAGATTCACAATAGAAGATATGATATTGAAAAGAGTTTGAAATCATCTTAAAGTCTCTACATTTGGTCCCATAGACTCTTCAATCTTGTGGACGTCATTAAAATCTTTCCTTTAATTTCATTTCATTTCACGCCTCATAGGCTATTTTTAGCCTCGTGGACGTTAAAAGTTTTCATTTTCATTTTCATTCACTACAATTTGTTCTATAAGAACTAGCAATCGCATGTGTACAATGCAATGTGAACGCCGAACGATATATGTTATTTGATTTAGAGGGATAGTTATTACTTTTGTAGTTGATGTTGATAAGGGGTGTGATTGATAATTATGATTTTCTATTAAAGCCAAAACAAATGTTGCAAAGTACATTGAAAGGGATGTTAAATAATAGTTGTGTAATAATCGAATACAAATGCAAGTGAGACATGTAAGTTTGCTAACACTTACTTTCGAGAATGTAGTGAATGTGAAGTGTTGATGTCAAAGTAGATTGAAAGAATGACTAAGTGCTTTAACATATTAGCTCTCCAAGAAACATAAATGAGACAAAATATGCAAGCATATATAAATGAAGCGTAAATGGTTAGTGTACATTCTAGAGTGCTTTATTACCTCAAAGAGTTTAAGAGCATCATTGTCAAAGCTATTTTGTGCATATCCTACAATCATGGCATTCCATGAGACCACATCTCTTTGAGGCATTTTGCAAACAAAAATCCACTTTCCCTTATACTTTGATGGATGTTCATACCTTGTGCTAAGGCTCCCATATTGGTATAGAAAGGGAGTATGCTGACAAATGTTGTGGAGGTTGGGTTTGCACTTGCCAAATGCATTCACCTAAAAGTTTTGAAGGAATTTTCAACAAACCCATTTTATGCATATCCTGCAATCATTTAAGTCCATGAGATCACATCTCATTGAGGCATTTTATCATATAGTTCACATGCCTTGTGTATGCTTCCACATTTTGCATACATGTCTACCACGACACTTGCAACTACATCTAACAAAAATCAGCTTTCCATTATACTTTGATGGATGTCCATGTCCTGCTTTAAAGCTCCCATTTCAGCACAAGCTGGGATGATGATGGAAAAGGTTGTGGAGTCTAGCAAAAGTCTCGTATCTATTATTCTTTGGTGAATGTCCATCCCCTGTTTTGACATAGGTCATAAATATGCTAAAGAAAGGGGAACTGATATTCATGTTGGATATTGGAAGTATAACCAAAAAATAAAAAATAATTGAACTCGCAGTGTATCTAAATTTATAATATATCCCAACTCTACCATGGTGTTACATGCAAGGGCATTTGGTATGAGACATTCTTTAAAAATCCCTAAAGCAAGTTATTAGTGTCTGCTCCTAAGCAAGTTCCGAATGAACCAACGAGTTCATCTATTTAACTTCCATGAAAGACAAGTATTCATAATATAATAGTTTAAACGAGGTACACCAATTGATTGAAAAATGCCTCAATGATTATTAACTTAATGGAATGTAATCATTATCGTATATGCACACGTTAAGTTTTCTGATTGACATTTCTGTTTGAACAATAATAATTGTTCTAAAAACCCTTGGTTTCTTGGTGTTTCCTCTAGATGGAAAATTAGGATTTCTAACCCTTCATTCTTTGGCCTGAAATGCACACCGAGTTTGTGAAGTTGGTAACATCAAAGGCTTTAGAGAGGTCACTATGGAAATTGTGAATGGTTTACTTAAAAACATTAAAAATAAAGTCAAGAAAATAAGCCCTTCAACACTAAAATATGTGCGTAAGACCTACATAATTGCTCCATCTGTCTGCATTGGAAATGTGTAGTAACATACAAAAGATTCCAAGGAAAAATGGGCTTAAGAATGCAAACCTGGTCCCAAAAAAGGGGTTTTGCATGTTTATGTTAAACAATATGTAGTCTCAACATGATAGTTTTATTTTACCTGCTTCAAACTCTTTGGTCAAGTAAAACAAATGGAACCCCTGGGAAAATTAAACCCTGCACTCCAACTAAAATATTCGAAACTATGTATTTTGAAAAACATGGAACTTCTCAAAATTAAATCAAATTTCAACAAAAGAGCTTCCAGTTTATTCCAAGTTTCAAATACGTAGAAAGAAAAACTACTAAAACTTACATGTAAGGTATAATTGAAAGGAACATACAATGAGACTAAGTTTTGTAACTGCCCAAGCTCTTGAGGAATAGGACCTTTAATCGATTGCCACAAATATATCTACATTGGGAAAAAGCACACAATGTTACTGTTTCCCTTGAAATGAAAATACATAGCATAATCAAATTTTCAATTAAAAACTTACATATCCACTATACTCCTCTGACAGAAAACCATTCAGTCTATTTCCGCTCAAATTCCTTGAATTTATAATTGAGATGAATCATCAAGTCAATATAATGTTCATTCATAGAAATTGGACTTCTTGTTTATGCTCTATAAAATCCTATATGGACAAGACTTACAATTTCAAAAGATGTTCCAAAGCCCCCACAGATCCCGAAATGGGTCCAGAAAGTTTATTATCAAAGAGGTCCCTAAGATTTCATGTCGATCAGAGATAAAAAAACATTTGGAAGTCTTTCACAATATATCCCATGCCATCTAGACAAAAAAGAAATTTCTCTCCAAACACAACTCCCAACAACCTATTGAAAGTATAACCAAAAAATAAAAAATAACTAAACTCACAATGTATCTAAATTTATAATATATCCCAGCTCTATCGGAATTGCTCCCTTCATATTGTTTGAGGATAGATTCCTATAAAAGCAATAACATAATATTGCTAGACTCATTAGACCATGGGTGTATTATAAATGCATTCTTAATGTACTTGACAGAACCCTTCCACAATCATCATATACATCCAGTCAAATAATGTTTTATGAAATCACATCACCAAATCTCACAAACAAATGCCCATTAGAAGTGTTGTTTGTGCTCCCTGTAACATCTTTATGCTTACCATCTGCATATTCATCCAAATACCTCCAAAGATTATTCAAGGTTTAGTCCAATTAGCCTAAAATAGTTGGACAACCGAATGGTTATATCACATGATAAATTGTTATTCGATATCATGAAAGCCAAATTTTGCATTTCTCCAAGATCTATGAGGATAACACTATTGATTTAATTGTTTGAAAGGTCAATATTAATAATGGTTTTGAAATTTCCAAGTTCAACAGCCAAATTTGATTTAAAGTGGTTTCCTTTCAAATTCAAGTGAAGTTGATGTCGAAGATTACTTGATGGATACTGAAGCAGGTTTAGAGAAGTCCTTTTTAGTAAAGGTTCAATGGATCCAAAATCCAATTTTTCCCTTCAAAAAGAAATTCGAGCACACTCAAATAGTCGAACAATTATTCCAGTCAAATAGTGTTTTGTGAAATCACCTCACCAAATCTCACAAACAAATGCCCATTAGAAATGTTGCTTGTGCTCCCTGTAACATCTCTGTGCTTACCATCTACATATTCATCCAAATACCTCCAAAGATTATGTTGTCTGACAAACGCCATTATAACTTGCAAAGAGGCTAAAGAAACAAAAGTAAGAAAATAGAGAGAAATATCTAAAATATGTTGCGTTATAGCTAAAGAATTGTGGAATCAATAATGCATTGAAGAGTATAGAGGTGGGGAAACTACCATTGTCATGTAGTACAATACAAGGGCATGGTGCCCCAAATCGATGGCCAAATCTATAAAGAGACACCAACAGGTTTGGTGGGCAACGAAGAATAAGCTGCCACAACATATGTATGTGGATCTCATCTTAGGTATTATAGAACTTACATCTATTCCCTCAAACACATATAGTGTTGCTTCTATGTTTCCTTTCTGATATTCTAGCCATCCTAGTAAAGCTTTAGCTTCCTGGATTATAACATAATATGAATTTGACAACCAATATAAGTCTATAAGAATATTCAAGTAAATAGTCACATAATCAAAAAGAAAATTTGTTTGATTTCAAAGTATTTGTTGACAAAAATTGAATTAGAAACTTCAAACTCCCACAAACCATTACATTGCACATAATATATAAAGTGCATCATCACAATACATGATCCATCATCAGGATGAGGGATGATAGCCAGAAAAATTACTCATAAAGGACTACCACTCTACTGGAGGAACTACAGGGAAAAAGAGACGATTCTGCAAGCAAATGGTTTATCTACTATGAGTACCAAATGTCAATTATTTTAAGAACCCCAATAAAAAATTTCAGGGTTGCCTTTTTTATTTATTTATTTTGACTTCAATTTCATACCCAAAATACAACTTAAACAAATGTTCAAAGTCACTCTACAACCGAGTCTTCCTTTAGAGAAGAATTTCACTACCAAGAAAAGAAAGATGTACAAGAGAAAATCTCCCTCTAATAAAAAATGCTTACCATGCTTGTGAAATGTGTGGATTCCCTTACTTTCTCCCCCTAATAATAAATGCTTACATTCCAAGACCTTGCTTTCTTCCCTCATGCCATGCACCCTCATACCGATGCTCATTGGCAAAGCGATAGACTCCAAAACCATGCATTTTGTTTGCAAAGTATTCTCCAGCGTAGGTATCTCCGTTTCTGCATCCAATCAATCTTTCTTCAATACATTTACACAAAATTTTAGGAGATTTACCCCTTCATCTCCTAAGAGATGTGATTAAACTTATGCAACTAAATGAAGCATTATTAGACTAAAAGAATCATCCATAAATTGCTAGCAACAGAGATGTGTAGAACATGGCCTCCACTATTTTTCCTCTCCTTAGTTTTAGGCCCTATACAATGGGTGCTCAAAGGGAAGAGATGCAACTTCACAAATGCCTTCTAAATTCATTGGCAGTTGTTATTGACTGCACAATTTATTACAATCTTAATATACATAGAAATTTTGTTGTTCAACAAAGAAGAAAAATGCAACATTTGAAGATATGTTATTATGTTTTAGTGAGATTGTTTGTCTTCCACCTTTCATATTCTTTGTATGACTCTTCGGTTACATTAAATGGTTCTTTGTTGCCCATCAGTTGCAAACAAAGATTGCGTGAACGTTAACAATATATTAACAACATTATTCATGATACCTAATCGTGTATTTTACACTGCATATAAGTATCAACAATGTGAACACCGACCCCAATGCAGTAAATAATGAAGAAACATTTCTATAACACTCGATCTAAAGCGATCTAGAAAGATCAGATTAATACAATATACTATCGCCTTGGTAGCCAAAGTTCCCATTCTCAAGGGAAACCCCCAAGAGTTCTTAAACCATTATGGGGATAAGAAGATAGAGGCATGACATTACCATTTCCTATTTTCAACTTTTTTCCTTTTATCATGTCAATTCCATTAGTCTGTGATTTTGTTTCTGAATAGGGTGAAATATTTATCTAATTACAACAAACATATGCTCGAGTGAAGGGAATTCAAAAGCCTTATCATGTTTGAAATCAGCGATTTCAAAGGTAGTGTGATGTGCTTAAGAAAATATTCTGATTCGATCAATCATGGAATAAATCTGAATTAATTAGATTGATTAAATTCTATAACACAAACTAAACTTAACATACCTGAAGTGGTAGTACCCAAGTCCATGTTTGACACCCCATTTGAACTCTTCAACATACCGACTTCCATCCTCACAGGTCTGCACACCACAACCATGGCTCTGTCCATTGGACCACTCCCCTGCATACATATCGCCAGTATAGAATCTATAAACACCATAGCCATGCCTCAAGCCCTGCCTATATTGGCCCCTATACCGGCTACCCCTACCCATGTCTCAACCCCATATCCATCATACTTTCCATCTACCCAATCGCCCTCGTATCTTCCATTAACATAGTAATAATAAACACCACTACTTGAACATTTACCCTGATGAAATTCACCCTCATATACATCCCCATTACTGTAGACCTCAACCCCTTCCCTGCCAATTTTGGCCCTGCTTTCATACTTGGGCTTGGACCCAATAGTCCATGTCACAGATGGATTGCTTTTCATTCTCCTTCTGTGAGTGATTGCAAATGTAGCCAATGGCTTGAACCATGAAACAACAAGGCAACCCCATCTCTATCCAAGGCTCGAGCCCCTAACCAGCCTCATTGAAGGCAACCTAAACCCAAGCCTCAAATCAAGAAATTCAATCTTCAGTGATATAATAACAGCAGTCACAAAAATGAGTGTAGAGAAAGAATCAAACTAGATACCTCTTACAAGTGAAGCATTTGAATCTAAATTACTAAAACCAGAGCTTTCCATTCCCCTGATGTAATACCACAGGCAGGGCACCATAACCACCACCAGGGAGCAAGCAAAATAACAAAATTATTTTCTCTACTCCATCGAAAATTTTCTTGCGCGGATATATTAAAGCCTCATTATCTGCCGGGTCCCGATCTCCCGTCTCTGAAGCTTACGCACACAATTGGTAGTGTCGCCTATACGCTAGTGTTTTCCTGCGACAACGTGCCGTCCACTGCAAGGCCAAGGACTGGCCGCAATCTTTCTCGCCTCCATCTATCCAAATAAATATCTTCAAAACTTAATGATAAAAATATCATCGGATATAATAGAATAAAAGCCTAAATCCTCGCATTCACGCTTCAAAACCGATCGACAACACTATAAAATTCATTCTTGCGCGGATATATTGAAGGCCTTGTTCTCTTGCTGGTCACGATTTCCGTCTCTGAAGCTTACGCACGCAATTGGTAGTGTCGCCTATACTGCTGGCATTTTCCACCCACAACACGCGCGTCCACCGGAAGGTCGAGGACCGGCCGCAATCTTTCTCGCCTCCATCTATCCAAATAAATATCTTAAGAACTTAATGATAAAATGTCATCGAGATATAATAGAATAAAAGCCTAAACCCTGCATTCACGCTTCAAAATTGATTGACCACGCTATAAAATTCATTTTTCCGCCTAAAACTCCTGTGCCACAAAGCTAAACAAGACCATAACCTCAGGAAAGGCAAACCCTATGTCTTGAGAGGGTTAGGGTTTTGAATTGACGGGCAAGGTGACAAGCTGAAAAAAATTAAAAGTTGTGGAACACAAAATTGGGTGTCGATCGTGTTCTCGAGAATGGAAAGTGGGGATGTTAGGGCCGTAAATGAGATATACACTCATATTCACAAATAACTCGATAACAGTTGAAAATAACTAAACATCATACCACCCGTCAAAATTAATTATACTGGAAAAACATCCAAACGACCATCAAAATTAACATAGTCGCTGAAACGTCCGGAAAGACCTTTCCCAAGGGAGAACGCCACGGCGTAATAAGCCACTACGTGGCCGTACTATTTCATTTCCAATAAAACAAAATTACTTGGCGTTTGCCCCTAGTAACTTCTGCGGTCAACGAGGAAGAAATAAACACTCAATAATATTGCTGCCGATCATTTTTTTCTGCATTCTTTCACCTGCTGATGCATTTTACCTTAATTTGGCTATTTGGGGTTGGGGTTTAATATTGTAGCCGTAGGAATAATGCTGAATGTGCACTCAAACGCAGTCCAAAGTTTCGTTGCTCTGCCAAAGGTAGCTCTATATTCGTTTCTTCAATAATCAATTTTACATAAATTTTCATTTCGAAATTACTTTTATTTAGCTGGAACTCTTTTGATGAAAGCTTTCATCAATTGCTTTATAAATGTTGGACAATTTTTCGATTCTGAGAACATTATTTAATTTCAAGCTGTCGCTTCGAAGATCAGTTGCAATAATTGACAGTTTCTTGATTTTGAGATCATTATTTAATGTCGAACTGTTGCTGCAAATATCAGTTGTAATTTTCTGTAGTTTAGCTCAACTTTGTGTTTTCCGCTAGAAATATGTCGAAGTTTCATCATTTGCTTATAAATTTTGCACGATCACTCCATTCTAAGTTTTCTCATTTAATGCCGAACTGATAAGGCAAAAATCACTCTAGACAATTGTATTCTTGAATACACTTAACCGCATGTTTGTTGAAATTTCATCAGTTGCTTATAAATTTTAGACAATTGCTCCAGTCTGTGTTTCTTATTTAATTTCAAACTGTTTTTGGCAAAAATAACTCCCTACTGTTTTTATTCTCTATGAAATTTGTGTTTTATTACTCTACTTAGCTGCAAGCGTTTTGAAATTTCATCAATTGCTCATAAATTTCTGAAAATTATCCTATTTTGAGTTCCTCATTAGACTAGGAAACCTTGTTGATAGTAACTATTGTCAAATCTGGGCAAATACAGTATTTAGCCTGTCAATGTAAAATTCATCCACTCTAGCAAGCTCAATCCCTTTACGCAAATGCCAAAAACTCTGAGTACTTTTTCCCATAACCAAAACAAAAGAATCCCTTTCACATTTTTGGTTTTGTGGGTGAGACAAAGCTATCCATATCTGGAGCTTGTTGCAACTGTGGTAGTATGTAAAAACTACTACAGTCTAGTTTTATGTGTATAATTTGCAGCTGGTGTGCCCTCAGTTTCCAAGCATCTTTCTGTTATGGTGGTTCTTGGTGAACCTATGGTAACCCAGTGGTCTCACGGATGGGATTACTGGCAGGTGTGGCTGAGTGAATTTCAGACTTTTTGGCATGAAATTGGTTCATGCATTTCTTGAGTTGTTTCTGTAGATTGTTACTGGGGAAAACAGGGAACTTTGACAGATAATTACATTAGAAGGAAATGTTTGGAAAAGACTTTAATAAGTAGATGCGGGAAAGTTCCAGCCCCAACTCTAAATGCCGGCAAATTTTCCTATGAGAATAGGGGCACTCAAATTTTCTTGGCCAAGATACATTTCTCTAGTGGCACATGACAGCTTTAATGGGGCCACCTGCACAGTAAAAATAGGAGTGGTGCTCCCTTTATGGGACCACCACTCAAGAATCCACAATCAGCTAATAACTCTGTGTTAAAAGGCAGGCTTTACTGCTCTCCATGTCTTTCAAATAGATTATTGTTCTGCTTTAACGATGTTCATTTGGATGAAATTTGTTTGATCTTGAATAGTTCATTTTCTTTCTTTACTTGTTAGGACCCTTTATCCTACCTTTCTCTTTATAATCTTGTTATAATGGATGCTATGGAGGCATCTGCTTTGTAAGTCGTCCTATGAGCTATTAGTAATAATTCCACATACATGGGAAGTGATAGTTTTCTTGAGTAAAACTTGTATAAATGGGATGCATAGGTTAGTGAAAGACATCCACAAATATATTGTATTGAGCTTGCTCAAAGGAGGTTGCCCCCTCAAAGTGGCCTGCGATCTTGTAATGTAATTGCTATCACTCGGTCAATAAAAACTATTTCAATTCATTTTGCAATATATTATTCTCTATATTTTGTTGTTGGCCTAATTTGTTGCAGGGAGGATTGTCACATCTGGTATTGGAGCTCGTTCCAGGGCCCTTTCTACTGCAACATTATGTAACGTTCCTTTGTAGGGCTGAAACGACAAGTAAGGGTTTAGCTTAAACCCTAATGAACCAGATCTAAAAATACACCATCAGCCAACAAGCATCAATATGACTGAAAATACACTTCAACCTTATTAAAATAATCAACAATCAGTCCTCTAGGGCAGCGAACTATATAGGGACTTCACATCAACATTTAACCATGCAATAATAGCTGAAAATGCTTCTAAATAATTAATCCAACCACGGAAATATTTATCAATCCAAATTACATCAAAGAAATGGAGAAAATAAGTGATTACACCCAGCTGCAATTAATTTTATGACAGCAGCAGTACAACCACAACCAAGGGCTGGAAATAGCTCTTAGACCACTCCAAAAATCACCAAAATGTAGATTCCAGCCTTATAAAATATGAAGAACAATAATATCAACTCAAATTGTCCAAAAGTGCCCTAGATGATATCAAACCCTTCACCCAAGCAAGTCACCTAGGGTTAGAAGGGAAGAAATAAATATAAAATCCTCCTTAAAGCTCACTTGTGACTTCCGGTGAAGCCACCAAAGCACACAAGAGGGTTTCCGTCCCCAAGTGTGATCCTATTGAAGGTTTTGTCCTCAATAGGTGACCAAGGAAGGGTTTTTGTCCTTCAATGGCAAGAAGAGAAGCTACACTAGCTCCAAATCCAAGTAAATGTCAAAATAGATGAATGATGATGATCCTCCTCCATTTGAACCTCCTTAAGTACCCCTTCTTTGGCACCAAGGATGAATTAGAAGCCCAATCCTCATGGCCGACCTCTTAATGCACTTTTTAATCTTCACTTAAGAAGACCGACCTCATAAAAGAGTATTTCTTTATCTCCTTTGTAGCTCTCAAGAAGACCGACCTTAATGAGGGTGAAGATAGAAGTTCCTTTTTCGCTTTGCCATTCACCTAATCAAATCACTCCAAGCCATAATTAGTAATTAAATGAATAAGGAAATTACTTGCAATAATGGCAATGTTCACCTCCCTTGCTTCCTTCCTCAAGCCCACGGAAGGTGGAATGGGCCCAAGGCCTTAATAGTGACTAGCGTGGAAAAGGGGACATTACACATTATTAGTTAGTGTTTTTGCAACTGTCCACTATATGCTCTCACCTCTCCCTTAATTGGAACTCCTGGCGATTAGAAAGTGGTTAAAAAAGTGGCAACACTAATTCATTCAACCATTTTTGCTCAATTTTTACTCTTTTTAAGGTATAAATTGTGTTTTGGCAATTTTAAAACTTATAACAGCTTGTTGTTTTGGGCCAAACGGTAATCTGTCTTACCCGATCTATGGAGTGAGGGATATTGGCCCAATACGCAAGCCATTAAACAACACTATGTACTGATTTGTGCTTCCACGTACTTGTGGGTATATAGGAAGAGCCCCTAAGGTTTGTGAAACCTAGCCATAGGAAGCCATCAACCGTCTCGTTATTTGTGGTACACCGGTAAGCGGTTAGCCCCAAAAGCTAATCACAACCGACCTTAGAGACATGATAGTGGGCTACGAGTATGGTCTCATCCGTAGTCCGAATGTGAGCCCACAATACCTGACACACCCAATAACAACCTTCCCATTTCTATCCAACTGTAATTCTAATACTTGGAGTTGGTTGAAACCACCATCAAGGATTCCACCGACACATGCTTCTATAGTTTGCAATCAATTTCATAGAATATAAAATAGAGGTACAAACTACAGGGGCTGTCTATGGTAGTTACAAATTTCGAGAAATACATCAATCAAGTTTTATAAGGTAGCCGCTCATAGACAAATGAAACAAAAGTTAAAAACCAAACTTTTGTGCTTGTTGGCCATCGACACCATTGTCTATTTTTTTGCCGTGGTGATCATTTGAGAACAAACTTATTTTTAAAATTTTTTTCCATACAAACCGCTATTTTTAGGGGTTGATTTCTATCGGTCATCAAGAAGCAATATTTGTTGTCGGAAAATTATACCATTACGATTGTCTCGTCGAACTAATCATTTTAACACATAACTCAAAAAGTGTTTTCTAGGCCCTCGACACCCCCTTCTTCATGGTTGTCACAACTAGATCAGAACACACGACATGGAATAGAAAATTGCCGGCACTTGAGTCTCATCTGTTTGACTTGTCCCTAAAGGTATAAGGGATGAATCTTTAACATGACCGCCTCTCTAATGGAATTGATGACAAAGGAGCGGAGGGTAGTTTTTCCTTTGGTCACATGCTGCGGGCCGAAATTAGAATTTCTCCGATTTGATGGCATAGATGCTACTAGTTGGCTTTACAAGGTAGAACAATCCTTAAATTTCCATAATTTTTCTGGAGGTCAAAAAAGTCTCAGTATTGTCTCCTTTCACTCGGAGAAAGTAGTCATTCAATGGTATTAGTAGTAGTACACTAAAACCAATGGAGAACCTACTTGGGAAACCTTTGTCAAGCAATTGTTGAATCGGTTCGGGCCTAGTGCATATGATAATCGTGCATAGGTGTTCTCACCAAACTCCATCAAACCAGGGATGTATGGAACATAAAATGTATCTACTATATGTTGAATCATCCCTCAAGTCAAGAATGGGAAGATGCTCAAGAATCCTAAGAAGAAGAAACGGTTGCCGAAGAACCTACTTCCTAGGATGCCCGACCCAAAATCTCTCTAGATGCTTTGGTAGGAGTCACCACCCTCAAACTATGAAAGTGAAAGGGTATTTTAAGAAGATCCCTCTTACCATTTTAATTGACTCTGGGAGCACACAACTTCATTGACCCTTGGCTTTCCAAACAAGCCGATTGCTTTGTATGTCCATGCTCCAGCTTTGAATTTATGATCGCTAATAGAGGAACATTGCCTTGCAAAGGTAATTGTTGTAATGTTTGGATTGCCATTGGTGACTATAATCTCCAATCGGATGTGTTTGTCCTACCCTTGGGAAAATGTGATGTAGTTCTTGGTGCTTAGTGGTTACGTACCCTTGGACCAATTTTGTTGGATTTCTTTGAACTTTGGATGCGCTTCTCAAATCATGGACAAAAGCATACTTTAAAAGGGCTCACCCTTGGGTCAACCAACATTATTTGTTCACATTTGATGGAAAATCTCCTTAAAAAAGCTCTCATGGAGTCATCGCTTAGTTATGTTCCATTCATATCAGTCCACCCCCAACTTCGACAACCTCGAGGATTTACAAAAATTGGATAAGCATGCTATAGTCTTCGGAGAGTCAACCGGATTACCCCTCAATAGCCAAAGGACCATCACATCCAAATTCTTCTTGGATTTGTAGTAGCTATGCCATTCATATAAAGATCATCACATACCTCATGCTCTCCCAATGTGAAAAGGAGTTGGGGACACCTCCTTATGCATGGCATGGAGTAGCCATCCACTACCTTGACCGTGAAGCCTTTGAAGTCTTCCACCTTCAAATCCACCTTTGCCCTCAAGCTCTCATCAATGAAATTGTAAGTAGCTCCATCATCAATCAAAACCGTGACTCCTTGTCCATGGAGGGTAGAGTCCTTCACAACTTTGTTAGAATACATAATAAATTCAAAACAATCCTCCATAAAATTTCTTCCTAACCATATGCAGAGAGTAGCAAAATTGAATTCAGCAAGGGCTTCCTCTTTATTATAATTCAAAGGATTAACCGAACCCAAACTTTAACGTTCACATAGTCTTGTAAGAAAAGATCTATGTGCTAAATGTTACTCCTCAAATTCTTCACATCATCACCAATTATATTAGCAGACATCAAACATGACATGTGATCTTTCTTAACAACAAGCTGCCCATAATGACACAAGTATGGCAGCAGCATAAGAGGAGATAAAATGTGATTTTTTTCATCGTACCTTGGGCTGCCAACAAGAATCCCACCATTCTGTTGTTGGTACTTGTTTGGAACATCTCTAGAACTCACTCCAAGGTGATAAACTCCCTCAATTTTCCCATCCTTGGCTGCTGTTTGGAAATTTCCAGCGAACTGAAAGTAATCACGAGGAACCAGAAGTGCCTTTCCTTCATGAACATACACTTCCGTAATGTCATGCTCTTTGCTCTTATGCAAATCTGATTTCTTTTCAACAATTTGCCACAAGCACCCATTAGAAACCAATGAAATATCATTAAATATTAAAGAGCCTTTACCTTGGGACTCATGCTCCATGATTTCCCTAGGTCCATGCTTCAAATTTTCGTCAAACCGTGATGTCTTTACGCTGCTGTTCTGAAAATCAGTAGATTTACTTTGGCAATGGTGATGGGGGCTTCTAAGCATTCAATGGGTTGTTCCCTCTCGATGCCCAACAACTTCGGTTGTTCTTCTTGCTTCTTTGGCTCAAGGTCCACAATCTTTCCTTCTTCAACTTGCGTCGTGGGTTCCTTTATGGGTTGTTTCTTCTCCATTACTTGTAGCCCTCATTTTTTTCTTGCGTAGCTTGGCCTTGATCTTCCCTTTCTTATTACCATGAACTCATAAAATGACATGGCATCACGAATCTTCTCTAGAAGAGCCGTATACTCCTCATACCATGTAACAATGTTGTCCACTTTGGATGGCTAAGAATTATCGACTTCCTTTGAAGAGCTCCTTCCACCATTTGGATTTTGAATGGTATGGATCAACTGAGCCATTGTGTTGGCCAATCTTTCTTGCCCTAGGCAAAGCTTTTCGAGTATAGCATCACCAAAAATTCTATCTGCCATTGTGATATTTTTGCATGGAAACCCTCAGGCTGGGAAGACAAATGCTCTGATACCACTGTAATGTCCCTTTTTAGGGCTTAAACCGAAAATAAGGGTTTGGCCACCCTAAGAATCAGATTTGAAAATACACCAACACCCAACTGAAAATAATCCGATTTTAATAACAGCAGATCCAACAATATTAGAAACTCTAGTAGCGAACTGGAAATTACACTTTTAGGGTATCAAAATCAGCTTAGAACATTAATTAATATTCCTCTAGGCCAACGATTAGTTATTGATTGGCAAAGGCCCATATGCCAACCATTTATAAGGGAGAGGGCCATGTATCTAGCGGTGCCGGGGAGTGTCGAGTCTAGCCTCCCACTATCTAATCTATATATCAAACGATGTTGGTTGTCATCAGTGCGCACCACGCGCCATATAGATTAGATAGGGCGACCCTCCCCATATATAGAGAGGCCTCTTGTGTCACATGCAACATGGACTGAAAATTAACATAGAAATATCCCAAATACTCAATAAATCTAGCAAGATGAAATCTAGAGCAAATATGTATTTTATAAATTTTTTTCAAGTGCAACTACAATCGAAACTTCTAAAATTCTTAACTTCAATATTTGGAGTTTCAACACAAACCAAAACTCAAAATGATCTTGAAAAGACCAATTATCCAATGAAAGTGAAATCACAATTTTCCAACCATGAAAACCCACTGAAAAGTGATCCCGAAATCTCCAAATGGGTAGATCAAGTTGGAAATGAATGTGGTAACCCCCAAAAGTGTGCCCTAGTTGAAGTAGGAGTGCCCTAAGCACGGATAAACACCTTGTTCTAGAAATTTGCCAATTAAGTCCACTTGTGACTCTCGTATGAAGCCACCAATGCAACAAATGAGGGTTTTCGTCCCCAAGTGTTGTGACTATTGAGGGTTTCGTCCCCAATAGGATCTAATGAAGGTTTTTGTCCTCAAAGTTGAGCCACACCAAAGGTCTTCATCTTTAGTGGAGAGTAGGGCACGCCATGCACAAACCCAAGATATCAATCTTTGAAATAAACATGCATAACCTTTCTTAGGCCATTCGATCCACCTTTATATCCTCCTTTTTGGCGCCAAGGATGAATTAGAAGCCCAATGCACTTTTTAATCTTCCCTTAAGAAGATCGACCTCATAAGAGTATTTAAAAATAATTATTTTATTAAATAATAATAATATGAAGTTGTCCCAAAATAAGAATTTGTTGGGCCCAACTTAAAATATTATTAATTATTTTTAATTTAGAAAAGGGGACATTGTAGTAGGGTTATTTTCCCCAACCTTTGTTGAATATCTTTCTCGGGGCTGATCATTATGAAGTCTTCTTCCACCCTTATGACCATGGTACAAAAATCAAGGAAAGAAAGCTCTTGGCGGATGGCTGGCCTCAAATCTTGGTATTCCACATAGAATCGATCCATCTCATCATCCCCAATTTGCTGCCCTACTTCCACTTGTTCCTCTTCTTCCCTTTGTAAAAATTTAGCACAAAAGGTTCTTGTGAGGTTCTTGTGGGAGGATTAATCGAAGTTCGTTCATTGTCGAAAGTGCTGCCATCACTTAGATATTTCTTCAATTCCGGAGTACCTTGGATGGCTTGGATCAATTCAATCATTGAATCTTTCATTGTCCTTTGAAAGCTTTGCTTCATGTTTCTTTGATTCCTCAACATCAACTCTTGCAAGTAGTTCATCTCATTGGAAGGTGGAGGCCTTTGTTCCTTATCCCCCATTCTTTGTCAGAGTCCTTCTTTGGTACACTTTGAACCCTTCCTCACCGGTATTCATGCAAATTGGTAAATATGAATTTACTCTCACACAGATGGTGGAATGATGCTTTGATGCCATTGTAATGTCCCTCGGGCTCAAACTTGAGGAATTTGGATTTTCCCAAAATCCTAATGGAACATTGCTGGAATTTATGACAACAACATGCAAAAACTTGAATTTAATGACAGCCACAAAAATTAAAGCCAAAGAGGGTTAGCGACCTGCTTTTGGTCCCCAAAACCCTAGGTGACCTAGGTGAAATTCAGATTTTTGTATTTCTCACACACAAATCTTCAAAAACATATCAACAAATTGAAACCCTTGATGAAATAATGCAAAATATGTGCTTCAACATCAAAGTACAAAATTTTGGAATTAATTATTGGCCACAAACAACTGAAACTTAAAAATTCATATCTTCTAAAATACTTGGAGTTACAATGCAAACGATAGCTCAAAATGACCACAAAAATGGCAGCTATCAAACAAAATTGAATTCAGATTTTTCCAACCACAGAAAACCGCTGAAATGTTGTCCCGAAATCTCCAAAGGGGTCGCCCAAGCTGGAAATGGGTATGACAGCCCCAAAAATTGTGCCCTAGTTAGAAATTGTGCCCTAGCACGGATGGAAACATTTGTTGTTCGGAACTTCTGAATATGAAGCTCACTTGTAACTCCCGAATGAAGCCACCAAAACAACAAATGAGGGTTTTCATCCTCAAGTGTTGTGACTATTGAGGAGTTTTGTCCTCAAAGGCTGAAAAATGTGAGCTCAATGCTCCAATTTTCAAAAGAGAAATATCAAGATTCATCCAAAGACCCTTACAATGAGCCCCACATTTACCTTTATAGCCTTTTGTCTTTCTTTCCTTGTGGAGTGCTCCATGTGGGATAATAGAAATACTTTATTTCTATTTTTACATTCACTTTTCCCACTTAAGGTGGGACGACCCCCCCTTTACATTCTTTTTCTATTTTGAAGTTGGTGCTTTGCACTTTAGCCACCAACCTACTATTTCTAGTGCTATAATTGGCAATTTTCCTTTTTACAAAAATATTACAAAGCTGAAAATAGCAAATTACAATTATAACATGAATGTACTTCCCTTATTTTCTCCCTTAAAGCCCACGGAAGTAGAAATGGGCCCAAGGTCTTCAAATCGAACTAGCTTGGAAAAGGGGACATTACAAACACTTTGTCCTCCAACTCTCCTTGATCATCCAAGACAAAGTCTTCAATAGAGGGTAGTAGTTATCCTCCCAACATAGATGGCTCATATATATGCAAAATCTCACAAGAGGATGAATGAAGGTAGTCCAAGCCTGAAAGCATTCTGTCCAGCTTGCTCAAAGATTGTGAATGGTTCATGTCCTATAGGTCTGAGCTTACTAGTTTGTCATCGGAGTCTCTCTTTGCTTAAGTACAACCACTCCTTGTTTCCCACCTTGATGTATGTTTTTGACTGTGCTGGTCATACTTGACATTATAATTGGCTTGAGACTTCTCTAACTGTTCCTGCACTTTTAGATGGATTTTCTTTATCCTTTCAATGAATTTCATTGCCCTTGTCACCTCTAAGATTAATTCTTCCCCTATGTTTTGTTGTCCCAATGCAAATTCTAGTGGGTCAAGTAGGCAAATAACCTAAATATGCTTAAAAAGATGACTTATTAGTGGATATTATATGCACCTCAAAACGACCTGTTTTGGATGCTATATGTCTCTCATACGCTAATGATGATATGCACAGTTCTTAAATATAAATATTTAATCTTTTGCTCCAGATTGAGCCAGTTTAAAGCTTGCATTTGCACCTTTTAGCCATTTGTCACCATTTTGTACTTTTTGACATGTTTTTCCCTAAAACACATTATTTTTCTCCCAAAACTCACATGATGGTGTTTTACTGTTATATGCATGCTTCTAGTTTTCTCCCCTAGACTTGACTTATTTCGAACATGTTTCTCCACTTGTCAGTTTTGTTAGTTTTTTTGGATGTTTATGCCCATATTTGTAAACCATATTTTACAATCATAAAATGTCGCTAATTAAATCAAAAGATCCAAATATGCATAAATTGACTATCCAATTCCCTTGTACAACTTTAGATGCTCCCATAAGCCTCGAAATGGCTAGAAACATGCAAAAATCCAAGAAAGAGATATGACGGCCCTTCAATTACCAAAACAAGCCTATATAAGTTTTTACTTGGTCCTAACTTCTTCCTAACCTCCTTTGAACCCATTTAGGCCATAAATACCCCTTTTGAATCCATTTGAAAGGCCACTTGATCCATATTTGCTCTCTTTATGAAGGAATTCTTCTTCTAGGTATTGTTTTCCTCGATTGGAAGGTCTTAGAGCTTTGTAGGTGCACATGACATCCATGACAACACATGGCACCATAAAGCCCTTCTTGATTCCCTCTTACTGAAATCTCTTTTTCCCCTTTGTCTCCTTTCCTTTATTGTTTTTCTCTTTTTCTTTTCCTCAAACCCATCTTCCGCATCCTTAAGATCATGTTTAGAATAGGTTGAGAGATCATGTGGGTCAACCTATTTGAGGAAATCCTGCCATAGGCAACATACGACATCAAGAAGTCTGCAAATCAGGTGATAGCAATTATTTTATTCATTTTGTAGCGGGTCGCTTCTCAAGATGAGCAATAGTTTTAGGTTTTGGAAAGCCAAATCTATTTAAGTGTTTAATTTAATATATAATGTCCTAAGATAAATCATTAACAACATAAGCATAGTAATAACGATGTGAACAACAGAAATTTACACAAAAATGTTTTCATATATTAATTCAAGAAGTGTTTAGGATACATATTTGTATGAAACCTCGTGGATGGCAACTCAATCTTCTTAGTGGGATAAAAATGCACAGTCAATACTTGCATAGGGAGGAAGTCAACACTTTCAAATTCAGAACACAACCCTAGCTAGGGGCATATGGGGTGTGCCATGTACCCCTAGTTGCATGCACTCTGTGCACTCGGTCTCAATCATAATCCTACATGTCTCCAACTTCACACTTGAAGTTGTCCTTTAAATAAAGTCTTTTCAAATTCAAATTCAAATATTTTCATGCCATCCATTGAGGAATTTCCCCTTATTTATAATACTCGAAGGGTAGTTATAACTGACACACCCCACCTTACCTCATTAAATTTATTACCTTCGAACATAATAATCTCCTTATAAACATAACACACCTATCCTCAGGTTTATACAATATCGTTTCTCTTTTGACTTTTCATCCCATTCTTTTTACATTAGGAATTATAATAATTTTTTCCTTATGATTGATCTCAATCCATGGTAATCTATGGGGAATTAGTCACATAACATTTCTTCCCATGTAAATCAGCTTCTGACTTTAGGAGCATATGGTTGATCCGAAACACATTTCAAAGCAACAATGCCAAGTCAAAAGAATATGTTCAGTTTTATGCATATAGTACTATCACAAAATTTCCATCTTACACATTTCCTTAGTGTCTTAGTTGATTTATTCATATTTTCCTCTAGTTTCAGTTAAACACACCTAAACATGGTCGAAAAAGATCATGCATTAAGGTCATGAACTAGCTAGCATATTAGCTAAGCCCAAATTGTATTACCACAACCTCTGAGTGATCATACTAGGTTCTAAAGGCAATTTTTAGATATCTTTATTTTTTTCTAAATATATAATTGGTGATATCTCAATTGCAAGTCAATTTCTAGAATATATTTCACACCACTTAACTGATACACAAACCATTAATTCAAGACAATACTTTTCTTATTGTGAGCTTATTGAAATGACAATAACCACACATAAAAACATGGTACCATTGTCTTTATTCACAAAAATACAAGAGTATAAACAATACTAACTCAAATTAGTACCTAATTCACCAAAAATAATTTCTAGAATGATGAAGAAAATTGACAATGTTGATGCGACACCATATTCCTTGGGAGATGGGTATTTATAGGACGCCGGTTACTTAATCTTAGTTAAAATCTACCAAAACTAAGATATAATTATTCTTTTTCTGTTTAGATATTGATCTAGTTTCTTACATTATGAGTCCATCAACATCGATTATGAAAGAGGCGATCCTAAAAATACATAATATTTCGATCGCTCTCAAATATGTGTTTGTTACTTATGATACTATATAGAATGTTTAGCTTAAATATGTTACCAACCCAATTTTAAGTCTTGAACCATATTTGATAATATATGATCTGTTAGTAAGTAATGTGCTGGAATGAATTGAATGTGGCTCATTATTGGACGTCTCTGATATTGATAAGATGGGCATCCCCAACTGTCACATGATGTGCATTTAATAATTTTCTACTTAGTTAATCAAAGTTATAAAATTCAGTTCTTGTCATCATCTTGAGGTTTATTCAATTTTGATTGTGATTTTAATTTATTTAGTTTTAACTGTAATGGGTTATCTGTCTGTCCCCTTGTAAAACCTGAAATGCTTGCATTTAATCCCCAGAATTTGAAATTCAATCCACGGCGTTAAGTATTTCACTTTCCATAGCTAATTATAATTACTATATTTATTCTATATTGTTAGGAAACGCGTACAGGTATGGGTCTAAAACGCGGAAAGGCTGATTTTAAAAAAACCTTGGGTACGAAACGTTACGGAAACGTCCGTACAATATATTATAAAAAAATTAAAATTAAAATTCATATATATATGCATAGTACTCATTTTCAAAATTTTAGTCCATGGACCATAAGAGATAATTGATAAAGCACTCAAAATATTTTGTATTCATTGAAGTTCTAAAGATTCATCATTCAACATGGTTACAATTTCAATGTTTCATATATACATGATTAGTTTAATGATTAGCTGCTCCTTGATGTCTCTTTGCTTGTAATATCCCCTTCCCAATGGAAGACCCTTAGCCTATTCTGTCTCCCCGACGGTTAAGGAACGAGCGAAAGGAGGACTTAAGTTCTATTAATTTTTTTTAGATAGTTTAACACTTTTGACTGAACCTTAGAACCGGGGTTCTTGGGTCCCCTCCCTTAACAATGTCCACAGACTAGATATTACAAATTTCAACACAAACCCGACGCTTGGCCTTGCCAAGCCAAGACTAGTCAGCGAGCCACCATCACGGCCACTAGCCGCGCCAAGCCAAGACTACCGCCGAGAAGAAAAACTAGACTCCACTGCCAACAATGCAAATTCCACCACCGCCGTGGAGAGCTACCGCCAAGCCAAATCCAACGATGCAAGCAAAGCCAAGACCAACCGCCGAGCCACCATCTTAGCGACCAGCTGCCGCTAGTTGAGTCTGCCACCGCCAGAGAAGAGCACCCAGTTGCAACCACCGGTGATGCGACAACCTGCCACCACCAATAACCACTCCGAAGGGGATCGCGCCTAATGGGGTTTGAACCTGGGTGGATCCGGACACAACCGTCCGTCTTAACCGATCCACCCAAACCCCATTGGCAAAAACTTTGGATGGTAAATGCTTTTATTAGACTAGAGCTATGAACTAGAGTGGTGGAGGAGCACTTTCTCTAAGTGGAACATGGGGGTGGGCTTGGGTCCTTAATGTCTGCCGAGCGATCCGCATTCGGAGTGCCCCACTATGTTCTCGCTTGGTCCATATGGAGAAGTTCGACCCTACCTCAAGGTGTCCCCATGGCCACTTATTGAAAGCATCCAATGAACTCAATGGGAATGGAACTTGGGTTGATGATTATAAACTACTTGTAACTCACCAATAGCCTAAGACCTTGAGTTCAAAATTTTGGATGGTAAACGCTTTTATTATACTAGAGCTATGAACTGGAGTGGTGGAGCACTTTCTCTAAGTGGAACATGAGGGTGTGCTCGGGTCCTTAATATCTCGGCGAGCGATCCGCATTCGAGCACCGCTTTGTTCTCGCTTGGTCCATATGGAGAAGTTCAACCCTTACCTCAAGGTGTCCCCATGACCACTTATTGAAAGCATCCAATGAACTCAATGGGAATGGAACTTGGGTTGATGATTACAAACTACTTGTAACTCACCAATAGCCCAAGACCTTGAGTTCTTAAGTTCTATTACTTTATTATAAAGTGCTTAAAAATAAAGTAAACATTATAAAAAGCACTTATAATAATTTAATGAACTTAATAATAAAATAAAATATAGAAAAGGCAAATACATGATAAAGCACTTAGTATAAATTGTATTTATTTAGGAGAAGTGCGACTTGCCTTAGGGGTAATAAAAATGGTTAGAAAATGTAAAAGCTCATGGGACAAATGTATTTTCCCTAGAAAAATGTGACTTGCATTAGGAGGGAAAAGTTGTTGGGAAAAACATTTAATATGGGAAAATATTAAATGAAAGCAAGGGAAAATATTAAATGAAAGCAAGGGAAAATATTAAATAAAGTAAGTGGAAAATATTAAATGAGGCAAGTGCGCTGATTGGATGACGAGGGAGGATAGTTGGGCCATATTCTCTATATAAGCAAATTGACTTGCTTAAGGAGAACCATCCATACCTATTTTATAAAATCTGATTTGTATGTTAAGCTTTGAGCTTGCATCAATGATCTTTTAAGGACGAAAACCCTTAGGATCTAGCTCTAGAGGACAAAAACCCTCATGGAGTATTGTGAGGAATTTCTACCCAAGGAGTTCTATTGAGCTTACACAGATCTTTGTTATTTCAGCAGTTGTATGAAGAGTATTTTGCAGTAAGGGTTTGAAGAATATAATTGCAGCAGTGTTTTGTTAATTGTACAAGGTGGAGTGACCCACTTGTTGGCTGGTTTATGTTGCAAAGAAGACATTCCAGGTCTGAGAATAGCTGCCATCTATTGTACTATTTTTGGTACTCAAAAGTAATTTATTTTCAGAATTTTTGGAGGGTTTTAAGAGGTATTTTCAGTCAGATTTGTATGCAGATTTCTGAACTGTTTTGCAGTCATTATTTGCCTCTAAAAATCAGATTTAATGCATATTTGGGCTGCTAAAAATATAGTGATCAGTTTATGATAGGAATAAAATTATTTGATTGCTATTTGTGTGGGTTTTCTACTCAAACCCTAGTCGCCATTCTAGGAATATATTGCAGCAGTCAAAGCTGAGTTTGCATGGTCTATTTTATCATTTTTGGGTCTGAATTGGTTCACAAAAATCTGCATATTGTTTTTGGAGAGTGAAGATTATCAACTGATACTTGTTGGTATGAGTTTGTGCCAAAACCATAGTCGCTTTTTCCATATTTAATTCAGATTTGCATTAAATAAATTTCCATATTTTCTCTAATCTGCAATATTAGTTGGGATTTGCCTAAAATCCAATTGGGGGCAAAAATAGTCCCATTGGGGACATTACATTGCTCTTCACAATGCTAAATGTTAGTTTAAAAGAGAAAAAGAGTGTGTGATTCGAGAATGGACCAAAGATGTCATTATATAGCTTTTAGGAAGTGTCTTTAGGAAGTTTGGGTGGGTAGATTAGGTTTAGGAGCAATAAATGTTAAAAATTAGTTTTTAAAAAAAAAAAAAAATGTTTTTAGCTTTTAAAATTGAAAACGTGTCGAAACGTCTGAAATGCCCAAGATGTTTCCAAGATGTTTTGTACTCATTTCCGTCTCGGAAACGTTTGGGATAGGGTATGGGGGCTAGGGACGTTTCTTGGTAACACAATATGTATTTCCTTTTGAAGAAAATTATTTATTAATTTATTTCCTATGTTCCACCAAGTTTTCGGGACGGGGACGGTAGGGAACGGGGGGACGTGTTTTCGGGACGGATTTTTTTGGAGGCCTTTTTTTAGGGGGCGGCAGGGGATGGCTATTAAAAATAAAGGAAAATATAAAAAATATAGGAAATTTCAAATATTCATATGATAACATTGATAAAGCATTCATCACACACATTATAGAACCTTAATACATAAAATTGGAGCTGAATTGAGATTTCACATAAGGTTGAAGTTTCAATTACAATAATAATTACAATGAAATGCCCAAGGGCTGCAAGTTTCAACTAGACAACAACAAAATGTCTAAACGTCCCCGTCCTTGAGTTTCTGAAATGTCCCAATGACGGGGACGGGCCTAAAAGGGCATGGGACGCGTCCTCGTGGAGCATAGTTTATTTCCCATTTTCCTCCCAAGTCTTCTATGAGTAGACATATATACCTTTGATAATATTTACAAGGTAAAAAGCCTTACTAGTATCTCTACTCATGGTAAATAAACAACTTCACTCAAAATTGTTAAGTGAATAATTTTACTTATTTTAAAAAAATCTAATACCCTAGTACAATCTTTGCTTACATAATCCTTCAACATGGGCTTAACATTTTGTCTTTCAATAATAATCTTAATTCCAGACAACAATACACGTAGCTGGAAAGATTGGCAATCATTAGCCCGTGAGTATGCTTTATTCTCTTCAGATTTGTTTAAGATGAATTTGGACATGCAAGGACCTATTTGGCGAGATTGGCGATGGCTTTATGGCCATCCAATCTCTCAATATGACACACACCGTCTTTATCACTTTTTACATAAAAATGAGCCCTTGCACCAGTTCTCGATACAAGATGGATTTCATTGGATACATAAGCAGTTTGGGTTAGTAGACTTCATAGCATGTGGACAATAACGGTCTCTGATAAACTTTGATTTTTGGTTGCCTGGTAATTTATCAGGGGCTTGTTTCAAAGGCCTGATTACGTCTTTGTCTTCATTGCTCAAAGTTGGAAACTGTCAAACATTTTTCGTGGGAGTGTTCTTTTGCAAAATCATGTTGAAAATCAGTTCAATCCAAACTACCAATTCTTTTTCAAGGACATTGACATTGGCAGGCAGCCTTTTTGGGTGATTCCAATGAATGCTTTTATTTGCCACCCTTTTAGGAGAATTTGAAATTGTGTATGACTTTCTGCCTTGTTCATTATCTAGAAGCTTAGATGTAATTATGTCTTCAAAAATGAGGTATGCACTTTGGATGATTTTTTTCACTCTTGGAAAGGTGAAATTTGATTGCAATTACTTGCAAAAGGTTTTCTTCTGCACCAGGAGGCAAAAAAGTTAGATCTTGGGCATTATTCTGATTTTATTGCTGTTTTGATTGCTTTATGTGCTCAATTGTAATTTTCTTTATACATACCACTGTACATTTTTTCATTCTTTTGTACAACTCTTCTTGTTAATATTATTTTTGTTAATATATGAAGCATCTAATTCAAAATAAAATAAAAATCTTATTGCCAATTAATTTAGTCAAATTCACTTCTCTTAAATATAGTCTAAATAATGGGCATAAATTACACTTCTCTCCATTAGTTCTTATTTTCCTTAAGGTTTATAATATTTTAATTATATTAATCCAAACTCAAGGTCCTCTATTCCTTGATCTCAATGAAAAGTTTTTATTTTTCCTCCTACTCATGCGATCGATTTTAAGATGCAGTAATTGTTTTTCATTACAATATTTCCATTAGTGGTTTAATTACCCTTTAAATATAAAAAAATAATACATTCCATGGGAAATATTTTCTCTTGACGTTCTTCTTCAAACAAAGCCATTCTTGAATGTCAATTGTACTGATTTTTTCCCACAGGACCATTTCTTTAGGGAAAATATTGGTAATAATATGCTCAAACCCTGTAATATGTTTTTGAAACAACATGACCATTTGAGATTATGTGTAACAGTTTTCTACACCATGTGTGAATGGGGGTCTGTGCTAAATTGATTATATGACTCTCAATATAAATGACAAAGTGTGCTGCCATTTTATCCAAACAGATGAAAGGAAAATATGCCCCTAACTATTCAAATGATAAGGAATACCACTATGTTAAGTGATTTAGTGAACGAAGCCCTCTAATAGAATAAGTTTTGCTGCACCTCATGGACTTGAAGGCACAGTGAGTCCACACCATGATTTTGCAGCTTGCTGATGAAGCAACAACAAGAGCGAAAAATGCTAGTGTTTTATTAATCCATGGGAAAACAACGACGAGGATTATAAGGCAACAAAAACAATTATATTCTTGGAATAGGAAATAGGGACCGTGTTTTCTGCACAACAAGCAACAATATCATTCACATGAAGACAAGATAGCTACGATGATTGTCGGGACAAAGTAAGAAATTGTGGGTGGAAAATTATACCTTATTTTTGGTAATCTTAGCCCTGCAGAATTACATTCCTTAGTTTGTTTTCCAAAAGCAAGGGCTTTGTCATGCCACAACAAGAAGTTAGACAACAACATCTTAGCATATAAATTTAGACGAATCTTTTTGTTACTTTGAATTAATTAATTAATTAATTTTTTAATGTTAAAATGCTAAAATTCGTGATAGCGTATTTAAAATGTTAAGTGTAGCATGAGAAGATTAGGTTTTCTAGTGCCATCTTGATCGTCAATCTACTATTTGAGCTGGTAATTGCTTAACACGTGACTGTCACATAATTTTAGGGACACCACTATTCCAAGTTCCTAGTGTTTATGATAACCGGGCAGGGACTATTTTGTGAAAGAAGAACACGGAAGCATGAAATCATTTGCAAAATTTTGCATGGCAGCTACTTCTTATATATATGTATGAGCATTTATTTGCAGCGGTGAAAGTTTATGTAGCCTATGTATGAAGTTTGTTAGAGGCCAAAATTTGATGAGCACATTACACTTGGGACTTGTGGGACATGGCTCCGATACTAAATTAGAAGGTCTCTTCTCGGGATGAGCAATATTTTTAGGTGTTGGAAACCCTAATTTATTTAAGTGTTTAATTTAAAATACAATGTCCTAAGATGAATTATTGAAAAACATAAACATAGTAAGAAAGATGTGAACAATGGAAAATTACACAAAATGCTTTCTTACATTAATTCCAGAAGTGTTTAGAATTGATTAAGCTAAATGTGAATTTGCAGTAAATGAATAAACAATTAAGTACAAAATAAACCCAAGCAAATTAAGCTAGTAAATAAGAAACCCTAGTTGTAAAGAACGGATAAGAAGACTTAGCTGATTCGCAATAAACTCTGGACTGTATCGAAGTGTTGACCAAATGAACAGAGAGAGAGGCATCACACGTAACCCCGAAAAAGTGTGCAAGCCGGCGATCTGCTTGGAGAGGCACAGGGGCTCCTAGACTGCTTTCTAGGCGCTTGTGTTTCCCAAAATGCTCAAAAACCTCCTTTGAGTGGTCGCTAGTTGTTTGCCTTTGGTTGCTTTGTGAGGTCGCACCAAGATTGCGAGGTCGTTAGAAACCTGGAATGAAATATGGACCTGCAAAACCTCAAATAGACATCAAATCCTAAAAAAGAAAGATGCAGAATGAGGGGTCAGACTGTCCTCAGCTGTCACAATGGTGATCTTACGACTGAGCGCTACACTACATCTTAGACCTAATGTAGTTTTGTGTGTGTGTGTGGAATCGTGCCCTAGGTGGCTCTTGTGTGTGTCGCACTTGATAGTGAGCAAGTAAGCTAGATGTAAAGAAATGTAATAGATGTGTGCATGGAATAGAATGAACTTCCCTCCTATGAAGTGTGTATGCGAGAATAATGCGAATCCTCGCCCTTGAATAAATGCTAGAATGGATGCTTTGATGTTCTTGAATAGCCTTTGGATGCAACCTTAGGTGCTAATAGCTAATGCTTAGTGCTTGGTCCCTTATTATGATCACATAACTTTATATTTATATGATTCATTTGCTTGAATTTCGTAATTAACCCCGAAAATGCCGACTACCAAAAAGATAAGATGTTCAAATGGCTAGAAAGGACCCAAAAGATGTGAACAAAGTACAAAGGGGTCAGGGGCACCCAGAGGGGACGAGGGTGCCTAACGTTGGCGTCCTAGTTGGGCGCTGGTGTCTAGGATGATAAATGCCGAAGTATAAAAGACAAATTGAGCAAGTAAGGATGTAAGACCAAAAGTGACAACAGAAAGCAAATAAAGGTGGCCAAAGACATGGGTTAATTAGTACTTTTCTTACTTAGGAATCATATGAATAGTAGTATGCAATCAAGACTAGATAATTACCCAAAGTGTGTGATTTTGTGTCTACATTTGCCCCCACTTTATGTTGGTGAGCGGAAAAACTTCGGTAACATAAAGTAGATAGAGATGCATACCTGATAACCATGTAGATTGATGTAGAAAGAGCGTGCCGAGGGACAAGACAAAGCGTGGAGTGATAAAAGTGTGAAGCGTGGATACTAAGGAGGAGAAAATGCAAAAATTGGTGATGAAAATGAACCTAGGGCGGAAACGCATGTGTAGATGTCGCGATGTACCTGTTGTTGATGTTGACTACTACTTCCCATACGGATAGACCTGCAAAAGAGAAGATGAACAAGTAGTCAAATACACATGTATATGATCACAATATGTAAAAAGTGTGTAAAGAAAGTATTTAAAACATGAAAATGTGAAAAAGGAACATGTGCACTTGATTCGCGATGAGGAAAAAGCTGTAGAAAGGATCCTGAAGATGTTGTAGATGAAGGAGTTTTTCGGGCGATCTCACTCCAAACAGCCGACCGTGAGTTTTTGGGATGATCTCACGCCAATGATATGGAAGAAGTGTAGGAAGAAAAGTTCCGTGTTATCCTCCAACCTTTAACTGTCCAACCTTTAATTGCTTCCCGCAATGTAGGACACCACTGCAGATGGTGTGCAAAATTCGAACAATTTGATCCAACACGAAAGTGCTAAGGACTGTATGCCTTGTAAAAGCCGTTGTGTGGAGTTTTGTAGACTGTGAACTACTAAAACGCTTTGTAACTGCGCCCGGGTTATAGGCATCCAAGAAGGGCCTTGTTGTACTAAGGACCCAAGTCTGATTCTCCAGCCACCGAAACTGAAAACCGCGTGTTGTGCTTGTGACCGTGTTGTGTTGTGTAATGATCAGTAGATCGCCGTATGGGGGGTGATTGATTCACCCAAATGATGCCCCCTCATTTAGGGTGCATGCGACGTCGCTAAAGGAGTATGCGGCCCAAAGAGGACAACCCCTCTGGCTGAAACTGTGCCTGCAGGGGAAAGGGAATGTTCTTGGTAGAAACCAAGGCACATGCAAACAAATGGCTGGGAGACAAGTGTTAGTACAAGCAAAGACAAACATGCATGTATAAGACAAAATGTAAGCTAAGTAGACAAGTGTAAGCTAAAATGCAAGAAGATAATGTAAACACGCAAAAAGACAATATAGACCGTGAAAAGTGGGTTGCAAACATGGGACACCACTCACGATGTCACAAGACAATCAAGGCCGACGAAGCCTAAAGCAGACAGTGTGCACAAAAGACAAAGGGCAAAGCCCGCAAACAATGGAAAACAATGACAATCAATGTAACAAACAACCATGGTAGCAAATAGACTTGCAAAACAAATGTTGCACATGAAGCACCCGTTAGCATGTTAGAGAGATAAAAAGTATGTCAAGGCGTGTATAATCCGATAAAGAAATGTGCTATGAAACAAAATGAAACAATAACACCTGTAATGTATGAAAGTGGATGCCCCAGAGCCGCTATGGGACTGGTAATAGGTACTACGCCAAGCATCCATGCTGCGTGTATGGATTTGTAAAATCTGCGATCACAACTAGAAAGGCAAGTGAACGCGCATGTGTGTATGATAAAGATAATGACATACAAGATATCTATCTAGCATGTGTATTAAAGTGTGCATGTAACAAGTACATGTAAGCAAGACTAAGTGCGACCAAGATATGCATCCCGCTATGGATGAGACGGAATGGAATGCGAGTGAGTGATAGGAGCAAACAGTGTGCCCCAGTGGATGTGTATGCATGCAATGAGGTTCATTTATTTATGCCCCTTAGCGATCAAAATGATCTATAAACGAGAGCCCGTCGGGAAATGGTTAGAGTTGTGTGTATTAGAAAGATATGATCGGTAAAGCACAACGCGTAGAGTGTAAGTGTGTGAGTGAATGAGCGAGTTGATTAAATACGTGAGTGTGATGAGGTCCATTTGAGTTGTATACCCTCAGCAATCGAGTATGGACCATGGAACTAAAGTGCATCATAGGGTAGTGTGTCGCATTGGTTGTGTGAGAGATATGTGCATTGTGTTGTGTTGTTTGCGTATGAGAGAAAGATGTCGTGAATGTATTGCTTGTGTAAGAGATTGATTAGGAAGTTGTCTATTGTGTTGTGTATTTGCAAAGATGTCGAATGTGTAGTAGGTTGTGTCATATGCAAAAGTATCGAGTAGGTAGTGTGTTGTAGATTATGTAAGATGTTTGTGTTGAGTCGCCGAAGAGAGTTGTGTCCTATAATAGGAGAGAGGTATGTTGTGTGATGTAGAAGAGATATGTTGTGAAAGCACGAATGTGAAGTATGTTGTAAATGTGTCGATCGTATTGTATGTGGTGTTGAATATGAGTGAAAGGTATGTGTTGTTATTGTGTTGAGTATGTATTTGATGAATAAGTGCAAGAAGTATGTATTGTGAGTGTGTCGAGTATGTAGTATGTGATGTGGAATGTGTGTAATAGGAAGAATGTGTCATGAAATGTGTTGAGTGTATAGTGATGAATATGTGTGAAAAATAGGATGATGTGTAATGCAATGTGTAGTGTGTGAGGTTCATGTGTATAGGATGCCCTCAATAAATCAAGTGTGAACTCATTATTACCTAATTTTGACTTCACAAAATTATAACATGAAAATTTAATTTTTTTTTGGAAGTGTCCTTTCTCATGGTTTATTACCTTCGTCATGATCGTTTTATTTTTCTAGATCGTTTTGGCCTTCGTTTCGTTCGTTTTGGTTAGGTGGTCCTCCTTCTATGTTGTAAACCGTGTTTTAATTAATTAATTAATATTTTACCTTTTTATTTAATAAAATCAAATTTATTAAATTTTAAGGTTTTTAATTAATAAATATTAATTTAATCCTCAAAAAAGTTTGTTTGACAAATTTGGAAGAAGCTTCTCATTTTCTCCACGTGGGCATTTAATTGCGTGGGCAATTATAATTCCACTTCCATCATCCGAGAAGCAGGGAAGAAGATAGTTACAAGAAATTGCAGAAGCGAGAGAAATTTGGAAGACGAAGAATAAGGAAAAGATTGCAGACATCCAGCGCCAGGAAGAAAGAGAAGTGCATTCCACAGGCACTCCTTAACTTTCACACGGAAACTTGTCACACGGGCATTAGCTAGAGCCAGGCAACCTTGAAAGTTCCAAGTGATTGTCACCATTTCCAAACCACAAGCTTTAAGAGCCATCCTTCACCATTTGCTCAAGACCATCCTTCTCTGTGCAAAATCAAATCGGGCCAAAATCATTCTGTTTTATCGAATTCATGCCCATAGCCCAATTCAAGGTATGGTTTTGTTTCTGGTTTGTGTAGGTTTTTAAAGGAGCTCGAGTTTGAGTCCCAAATACTCTAGTTTTGCTCACAAATGACCTCTCCTACACAATCAAGCTTGAGCTCTTTTCGCTGAATGCTGGTTCGAGCCCATTATAATCCGACTTGGCTTGGCATTCGTTTGTGCTTGAGTTCGAAACTCGCTTCGGTTTGTGTGTAGGGTCTTCGGTGGGTGCTTGACAATTCTCTTGCTTTGAACTCAAACATTGCATGGCCCAAATTGTCCTTTTCTTGGGTGATCCATGAACTGGCAATCAATTGATCAATATAGCATGCACCAACTCGTATTACCCTGCTAAATCTTTGAATAACACGATAGGACTCAAGTTTGGAGTCTTTGTTTTCTTTTGGATGTCGTGTATTTTTTTAAATTATTATTAAAATCATTTTTGCTTTATTGTGCATTGGGCACATGCGCGGACCACGTCTGTTGTTTGAAAGGTTCTGCACGCACACATGGTGAAGGAAATTGAGTGCACAGGCTGAATGCGAAATGTTGCCTCCTCCACCTTTCCGTAATCCCTCTCCCTATCATGCACAGGTATCCCATTGAACACGTTGGAAAGCCACGCAAGTCAGGGAAGAACAACCCACGCAAGTCAAAGGAAAACAACCCACGCATAGGCCACGTAATCGCTACACGTCCTCCTGCACAAGGGAAACGAGCTTGGATTTGTGGGAGAATCACGCAGATCCATCACGCAAACCAAACATGAACTATTTGCACGCAGGCCCAACACATAATCCTTCTCCCGAGCATGCAGGCCCAACACGAGGCCAAGCACGAAGGACCAACATGAGCTCGAGCTCGCCAACGTAAAGTGGCCGAGATAGTTGATCCCGAGCCTACACAAACGCGCTCAAGTTTTAGTTTGCAAACTAAGCCCGACCCATTCTATTCTATCGAGCTCAAACTTAAGAATTGACCCGATTCTCTATTTGCACCAAGTCTAGCCCGGTAGCTTGATTTCTAATCCGAGCTCAAAGCATTTCGGCTCAATTCATGCATGTACCCCGAGCTCGACAAAATAACCTGATTTAAAATCTTGTACAAGCTCATCTTGTGAGCACGAGCTCGAGTTTTTACCCGATTCTTGAGCAAGCTCGATTTTTCGCTCACACTCATTTTTGGCCCGATTTGTAATTTGAGCTCAAGCTCAGTATTTTATTGTATAACTCGAGCTCGTACCTGAGCTCGAGCTCATATTACCACTTTGTAAAAATTATAAATCCCAGAATTCTCAACTCAAGGCCGAAAAGAATTAGTTCGTGAATTATGTTCAACATCTGATAAATCCAATATCCTCCACTTTTCTAGTACCTGATGCAATGGCTGCCCCCGATGAAGAAACACTCAATTTGTTGAAGGAGGTAAACACTTTGGGCCATATCACTAAATCTTGGCTTTCGGAGATTATCATCTCTGGGAGGAAAACAATCGAAGTGGCCGTAAATCTCTATGAAGGCATTAGTGCATACCTAGATCCAATCCTTTCTTTTTAGGAATATGATACAATCCTTTCTTTTAAGGAATCTTTTGCTTCTAGCATATCAAATCTGGATGAGGTATTGCCTAGTTTGCAAGAGATGACGAGTATGGAATCTACAATTCTAGCCATTGAGGGGATCCTTGAATTCGAATGCCGAGGGACACACTTTCTATGGTGTCTACATCTCAAGTCACGGAAGACGCTTCTCAAAGATTCCATAAACATATGCAATGAAGCTTTCACTTCACTTGCCTCAATTCAAGAGTTCATAGCTGAAATCCCTTGTGATTTCGTGGACGAGCATAATCAGAGGCATTCATTAGAACATGTTGAAGAACAATTCTCATAATTGTTTAAGGACATGTACATTCCTGCCATTAACTTCTCCTCTACTCTAATGGAACGTTGTATCAAATTGAGGAACCTATTTGAGGACGCTCGATCGAAAATGGTCAACCTGCATAATATGCCATCAACTTCTCCTCTACTCTAATGGAACGTTGTATCAAATTAAGGAATCTATTTGAGGACGCTCGATCGAAAATGGTCAACCTGCATAATATGCCAAGTAAGATTTTGGAATTGCAGGTGTTCTGCGAGGTTGTGCTTTAACCAAGTGAATCTCCTGAAGAAGAGAAGATGTTCGAGACATTGGAAAGATTCAGATCTTTTCAATTGGCAAAGGTGACAGATCCTAATTTCACCATTGGGATGAGGAGATAGCATTCTGAGTATCTAACGAAGTGGGAGAGTCCATTTCTCATACGATTGAGATAGGTAGACCCCACTTTAATGGATAAGGCACTAGGTCTTGTTTTATGTTTTAAAATGATATTTTAAAGTGATGTTATTGTTAAACTCATTTTTAGTAGACTTTTGGTCACTTAAGTGATTTCTAATTTCAAGTTACTTTTTAAAAGTTAGTTGAAAAGGCAAAGTCACTTAAGGTGCCCTAATTTAATGTTCATGTAAACCCTAACTACCTTGTAACCAACTTTTGGGTTATAAAAGGAAGTTAGGGGCTCATTTGTAAGGGTGACTTTGAGAGAGGAGAAGAAATACTTTTGTGTAAGCTTTGTTTGAAGAAATAAACTTTGTGTTCTTTTGTGAAGACATTTTGGAGAGTTAATGAAATATGAACTTTGTGTCCCATTCATTATCTCTTGTAGCATTTGATGTTCTTATGTTCATTAGATGTTAGTGTTTAAATCTTGCATGCAAATACTATCTTTGATCTTATTGTCAACATTATTAATCTGTTCTTGTTCACAATGATCAAGCTCTGATATCTACTTGCTCATGTGTGTTCCCTTTCATTTATTCTTGTTTAGCTGATTCAAACTCTATTTTATTTGAGTTAGTTATTCATTGTTCCTCTTCTTCTCTATGCAATATTAGGCTTTGTTTTTACCTAACTATTGTATGCTCCTTTCATCCATTCCTTTCCATTTCTTTCCTTCATTCCATTTCATCTCCCTCATTCACACTTCTTTCCATTTGATGTCCCAAAACACCCCCACATACAATTTTGAATGTATAGATGTAAATACAGTTTTGGTTTTCAATAAAGGCAACCTCACCTTCATTGAGGAGGGACTTTGTCCCCTGACTGTTGCATGCGTGCAAATCCATTTACTAACAAAACCGAAGCACAAGAGTGCGTCATTGGGAAATGACGATACTAGAGTGTATCAATATGTGAAAATCTAGGTGTGAAATGATGTGAATATAAGACACGTGTCGAGGCTGGGGGAAGAAATTAGGTGTGATTCCCCCAAGTGTATGGTGATAAATGTGCTATCGGATAAAAGTGAAAGGGGAGGGTCCTCCACCCGATGCTTGTGGAGATAAAGGTGTGTGATCATGCTCTAAGAGTGGTGGTATATGAGATAGACGTTGTGCGGGTGAATGAAGCCTATATGCATGTGACTGATGAGTATACGGTGGGCACCTTTGTGTAACAAAGTGTGGAGGTGATGGAGACCTATGTGAAGCAGAATGTGGAGATGATGGACATCTATGTGAAGCAGAGCGCGGAGGTGATGGACACTTATGTGGAGCAGAGAGTGGAGTTGATGGACACCTATGTGGAGTGAAATGAGGTGGTGAAGTATGCCGAGATGGAGCAGTCCTAGTGATGGATCTAGATTGATGTGATGGACTAGTAGATCGATGAGACCGCGTGAGTCGAGCACGAACAGTGAGCTAGGAGTAGATTGTGTTTTAGGTTCGATGAGCCGCGGGGAACTAGATGGACTAGGTGATGCAATGACAACCTTAAGAGGAGGTTGCGACCATGGAGTGGATAGAGGCACACCATTGATAGAGATGACTTGATTGTTGTGAATGAACTTCAGACGCAAGTGATTCATGGAGATAATAGATTGAGACCTGTGAATCCAATTGAGACCTAAGAGCATGTCACACCCTTCGATTGTTTGTGCTATAAGGAAGGGCACAAGCATGGTGAGAGGATTGAATGATAACTTGAAGCTTAACAACCCCATATGAGTAAGGCACGGGATATGAAATTTGCGAGAGTGGGTAGCCAATAACAACAAGAAGTGGAACAAAACACGCTTTGATACGCCATGATGGATCAACTTTGGTGTTATTGATAGGGATGGAACCGATAGAAGCACTAATGTGTAAGTGGTGGAGAGAATGTAGCATGATAATCATGATCGGAGAAAGAAATGATGTTAGAGAAATATCAGCATGAGCAACTAGGAAATCAAGAGCCCCCAATGTAGGAGGCATTGCGTGATATATATGATTTGTTGAGGAATCAATTGCGTGTTTGTCATGTTTCGGTAGAGAATTGTTAAAATCTTGAGCTTGTGATTTTCATTGATAGGCGTAGAAGCCGTAGGCTCTAGAAGCTCAAGTGCATTATTATCGATTAGATCTTGAATGAGATTGCGAAGTTTGAAACAACGATCTGTAGAATGCCCAACGCATTGATGATAGTCGCACTCGCATGAGTTTTCATTATAATTATGAGCTTTAGGGCGAGATAGATCTAAATTAAGCGGCGGAGGAAGTGTGATAAGATTGCTTTTGATAAGTTGTGGTAGCGAGAATATGGGGAGCGATAGTTAGCTTTGTATATGTTCGTGTAGGCGGTTGCCATTGGATTTCTTTGGTGTTAGAGACAATGTTGATAGTGACCTTAGCTTCAGATGGGTTTTGTGGTTGGTTTAAAAGTTGACTTATTTTGAAAGCGTGTAGAGGAGGAAGCTTGTCTCGATACTTAAGCTTGGCTATAAATAAGAGTTTCGTTTTGCGTAGCTTAAGAGTGACAATTGATTGAATGATGGAGATTTCTCAAAGAGAACACTCTCTGGAGAGGTGGTAATAGACTTTGAATGAATAAATCTTGAAGCTCATAGTCTGCAAGCACATTAGACATCTTAGCTAGGTTGTTCTTATATCGTAAGACATAGTCCGCTAGATGTTCATTAGATCCTTGCTTAAGTTGTGCAAGTTGTGCGTATGAGATCTTAGAGCCAATGTTGATAGAAAAATGAGTAAGAAAAGCATCGGCTAGATGCGTGAAAGATGTAACCGAGTGGACAGTAGGTCATAGAACCAACACATCGCATAATCGTGGAGACTGCGAGGAAAGAGCTTAGCTAGAAGAATGTGATCATCTGTAAAATCTAGACAGGCCACATGGAATGCTTGGAGATGCTCTTGTGGGTCACCATGCCCATTAAAAATGGGAAGCTTGGGGGTGACGAAATTAGGAGGAAGTGAGTAAGCGGAGATGGCGGGTGCAAATGGAGTGTGCAATAATAAAGTGGAATCCAAAGATGGAGATGCATGAGAAGTATCTAGTTATAATTGATGAATTTGTGCTTGAAGGTCTTGATAAAGGGAGGCTAAATCTTGAGTGCCAGCGGAAGAAACTTGTCGCGTGTGAGAAACAAGAGGTGGAGTGAAGTGGTTAGTGGGAGTAGGGATAGAAACGGGGACGGTAGAAATGGGCGGAAGAGTGGAAGCAAGTGGTTGAGTAGCAATGGAGGTGGGAATAGTGGCGGAAGCATTAAGCTCCGCAAGGTTGGTGGCTTCCTCATGAGCAGTGAATAAAAGCAAGTCTAAGTCTTGTGGATGCTTAGTGATATGATCATTAAGGTCTTTAAGGTGGGCTTCAATGAATTCACCATAAGATTGAGCCATAGTGATAAGAGGATAAGAGTCCTAAGGAGAAGGTGGATTCGAAGATTGGGTTCACCAAAATGATTAAGCTAAATGTGAATTTATATGCCTAATCTGATTCTTTATTGCAGCAAGAAAATGAATAAACAATTAAGTACAAGATAGACCCAAGTAAATTAAGCTTGTAAATAAGAAACCCTAGTTACAAAGAAGAGATAAGAAGACTTAGCTGATTCACAATAAACTCTGGGACTATACCGAAAGTGTTGATGGATAAATATAGAGGAGGAGCGTTGCACAAAACCCCAAAAAGTGTGCGAGTTTGCGATTTGCTTGACCGGGCACCTGGAGAGGGACAAGGGCGCCCGTGGGCGCCCTAGGCTTATATTTGGGCACCCGTGTCTGCCGAAATGCTTAGAAAATATCCTCTGAGTGGTCGTTGCTTGTTCGTTGTTGTTCGCCTTTGGTTGTGTGAGGTCGCACCAAGATCACCGAGGTCACTAGAAACTTGCAATGAAATATGGACTTGCAAAACCCTCAAATAGACATCAAATCCTAAAAAGAAAGATGCAAAATGAGGGGTGGACTGTCCTCAGCTGTCACATTGGTGATCTTACGAATGAGCGCTGCACTACATCTCAGACCTAATGTAGTTCTAGTGTGTGTGTGCGGAATCATGCCCTAGGTGGCTCTTGTGCATGTCACACTTAATAATGAGAGCAAGTAAGCTATATGTAAAGAAATGTAATAGATGTGTGCATGGAATAGAATGAACTTCCCTCCTATGAAGTGTGTATACGAATAATGCAGTCCCTTGCCCTTGAATGGATGCTTTGATGCTCTTGAATAACCTTTGGATGCAACCTTAGGTGGTGATAGCTAATGCTTAGTGCTTGGTCCCTTATTATGATCACATAACTTTATATTTATATGATTCCTTTACTTGAATTTCGTAATTAACCCCGAAAAGGCCAACTACCAAAAAGATAAGATGCTCAAATGGCTAGAAAGGACCCAAAAGATGTGAACAAAGTACAAAGAGGTCGGGGCACCCAACGCTTGCTCTGCATCCTGGTTGGGCGCCGGTGTCTAGGATGATAAATGCCGAAGTATAAAAATGAAGACTAAGCAAGTAAGGTTGCAGAAGAACAGTAAGTGGCAACAGAAAGCAAAGAAAGGTGGCCAAAGACATTGGTTAATTAATACTTTTCTTATTTAGGAATCATATGAATAGTAGTATGCAATCAGGACTAGATAATTACCCAAAGTGCGTGATTTTGTGTTTACAAGAATACATATATCTAGGGAACCTCGTGGATGGCAACTCAACCTTCACAAAGGTGGAAGCAAAAGGCACAAACATAACTTGCGTATGGTGAGGAATCTAACACTTTCAAATTTAGAACACAACCTTGGCTCAGGGCGTTTGGGGTGTACCCTATACCCCGATTGGATGCACCTTGTGCACTCGGTCTCAACCACAAGCGTACTTGCCTCCTACTTCATGCTTGAGGTTGTCCTTTAAATAAATCATATTCAAATTCGAATTCATATATTTTTGTGCCATCCATCGAAGAATTTTCTCTTATTTATAATACTCAAGGGTATTTATAATTGACACACCCCATCTTACATCATTTAATTTATTTCTTTCGACATAATAATCTTGTTATAAACATAACACACCCATCATCGGGTTTATAGTTTATATAATATCTTTTCTCTGTTGATTTTTCATCCCATTCTTTTTTACATTACAAATCATAATAATTTCTTCCTTATGACTAATCTCAACCAATTGTAATTTATGGGGAATTAGTCACCTAATACATTTCATGGTTGTTCATTGATAACTTATTTTATTTTTGTAATTAGGTGTATCAGATCAGATTTGCATCTCCAATTTGCTACATGAGTATACAAACAAATAAAAGAGAGTAAAAATCTCTCTAGTTTTCTTTGTTTGCAATTGAAAACAATTTTAAATGATCCTAGTGGCTTTTATCTTTGTGACCTATCCCATATGACAGTAGATTACCAGCCACAAATCATAATACTTCTAGATTTCCCTTTCTTTCAATTACATTTCATCATTAAAATCATTCAAGATTTCTTCTTACGAACAAAGTCATCCTTAAACAAGTCTTCATCCTTAGCAATCCCTCCTAACGTTTGCACTTGTGCCTCTCGCTTCCGCTTCCTCCTCCAAAGGCTTTCCCCTCTTCACCGGTTTGATTTAAAGATGAAGATTGTATCACACAAAAACAGGGTCATTGAGGCATCGTGTTGTCAACTTGTATCTTTTCTTCATGTGAATGGCCTCAAACATGCTCCCATTGTGTTCACACCCAAAAGAGCTATGTGGGCAGCACAAAATACAAATGACTAGCCTCCGAAGATTTTGAGTTTTTGCACCATAATCTTCCTAACAAAAATCTACAAATAGGACTTTTATAACTTTGTAAGTCTACTAGGCTTGCATTTATTAAAGAAATTGAGTATCTACAAGACTGCAATCAAAGGACAATTTATTTTTACATGGTTGTTGGGTGATTCTCTTTCAAATGCATAGAGCCAAAGAAAAGACCCTCCCTATGCAACCCTTGTAAATCTACAATTCATCAAGACTTGTGTCCCAAGGGCTTCGTCAAGTGTCATTCTCTCTATGCATGTGTTGAAGTCATGCATGGCCTCCTCATCAGCCTTAAAGGAATTAGAGAAGACAAATTTGGGGTTCAAGTAGTAGCTCATTACATGTATGTTTTGATGAAGATTCTTGTTCCATCTCTTATCAATTATCCTATAGATGGGTTCATATTAAATTTCATTTTTCCCATAATAATGTGCTATGGCCTCCTTGGCCTTTTCCATGGTCTCATACAAATAATGTAGCGGTTTTTTTTTCCATCCACCAAGCATTAACCTTGACCAAAGGATCTATCACCTAAAACCAAAAAATATGAACTTCAAAATTAAAATCGAGATAAATTTGAACCAAAAAAATTTAAATAATAGAAAATAAACGACAAATCAAATATCAAACTTTTATAAATTGAAAATCTATAAGTTTTACAAATGAACAAAGTGATGGATTTTATCAGTTTGTAAGTTTGTAATTATTAAATGTAAAGTCATCTTAAGGATCTTGTCTATGCTCGTTGCAAACACATTGCCAAAAACGGTCTTCGCGACCCTTTTGCCTTTCGCCTTCCTACAATATGGAGACTCCAACCACAAAGCACTTACAAGCATCTGCTTAAGAGATCTTATCGTAGCAAAACTCAGCTAGGTGTAACCACTTAACCCATGCAAATTGCTGCCCTGAAACATAAAATCTCAAGTATCCCTCAGCCCACTTATTCACTATTTCGGTTTGCCCATCAGTTTGTGGGTGATAACTAGTACTTGGTGTGAGTTCTGTCCCAATTAGCCGGAATAACTCTTGCCAAAAAAGACTCATAAATCTGCTGTCCCTATCACTCACAATGTTCTTAAGCACTCCATGTAATTTGAAAATCTCTTTGAAATATAAATCAGCAATCATAGGGCCATCAAATTTAGTAGGAAGTGGATGAAAATGAGCATACTTAGTGAGTCTATCCACTACTACATACATGCAAGTCTTACCATTAACATTTGGCAATCCGGTAACAAAATCCATAGATACACTTTCCCACTTTTGAGAAGGAATAGGTAGGGGCTGCAAAAGACCAGTTGGAAAAGTATGTTCATTCTTATTTCTTTGACATACAACACATTCTCTAACATGCTTAAGAACATCTTTTTCATACCTTTCCAAGTAAACCTTTCCCTTACCAATTTGTAGGTTTTGAAGTATCCTTGGTGTCCACTTGTAGGAGCGTCATGTGCAGATTTTAAAATCAGATTCTTTACTTCTGATTTTGGGGTCAAATACACCCTCCCTTTGTAGAGTATGAGGCCATCTATCACCTTGTATCTTTCATCAAATTATCACCCCTTCAATCACATCACTAGAAAACTGATCTTTAGCATATTCAAGAGCAATTAAATCCTTCCAATCAGCTGATATAAAAGACACGAACAAATTTCTACTTCCCTTAGAGGATGATCATAAAAATCATGAGGTGTTCTTTTTGTCATACCTTGTAAAATGATGCTCTTATCACCTATCACAAACTTGAGCATTAGATTCTTATAGTTGAGGGTAAAGTCCCCCAATGAGTGCAACCATTGGACTCCTAACACAAGATCCATATCCTCCATGTCAATCATATAAAAGTCATCAACAAGCTCATAATCATCAATAGAAATGGAAAGTTTGGGAACTTTCTTTGTGCATGACAAAATGAATCCATCCGCTATGGTAACATTAAATCCTTGGAATTCTTCAACTTTCAACTCACAATTTGTTACCAACCTTTCACTAATGAAATTATGGGTAGCTCCACTATCAATTAGAATGATTACCTTTTGTTTGCATACCATACCTTCCACCTAGAAAGGAAGATACTTAGGAGTGCCGGAAAGGGCTGCCAATGTACCTTCTATTTCTTCTTCTTCTCCTTCTTGTATATGCTCATTCACAACCTCATCCACCACATTGTTATCAAAATATCATCAAAATCTGAATCAACAACTTCAATGAAATAGATTTGACCTTTACCCTTGCAATTATGTCCTCTTACCCATGGAGCCTTGCAATCAAAACACAAACCTTTCTTCCTTAATTCATCCCTCATGTCTTTTAATTCGCTGTTTTGGGGCTGATTTCTATGAGGTGGTACATAGGGCTGATTTGGCCTTTTTGGGGCCTCTTTTGATGACCCAAGGGGCTGCCCCCTTGCACTTTTGTGGGCTGTTGTAAATTAGACCTTGGCTGCCCTCTAAATCCACTTTTGGACAGCGAATGTGAGACATTAGAATGCTGCCCTTTAGGCCCATAATCCCCTCTATAAGCTGCACATTCTAAATCTAGAGCTTTAGTAATACAATCTTGCAAAGACATAGGATTAAAAGCTCTTACCAAACCTTTTAGAGGTTCCATCAAACCTTCGGTGAAGAGGACTACCAATCTTTTCTCACTAACATCCGAAACCATAACCACAATCCTCTGAAAATCTGCCACATACTCCTCAACACTACCCAATTGTTTTAGTTGTGCCAACTCACGAAAATGAAGCTCCGGATCCTTCCTATCAAACCTCTCCATGATCCTTTGACTAAATTCTTCCATTGTGTGGATCAAGTCATGTCCTTGTGTGTGCATACCATGGAACCACCACTCATGTGCCATGCCCTCCAAGTGAAGAGTAACAAATTTGAGGGCCTCTTCTTCTTGCATGGGGTTGAGGGAGAAATAGGTCTCCATCTTTTGCAACCATGCTCTTACTGTTAGCTTGTTAGTTCCATCAAAGCTTGGGAGAGAGACCTTGCCCAATCTTTGTTGGAAATCCATATGGGGTTGCTTGTGGGCTCTCTTGGTCTTGTTGCCCATCTTCAAAGCACAAAACTCATCAAAAGTTAGTATGGCCTTTGTGGCCGGATGCAAGGTACCATACTCCTTGTTGCATGCCTCAATGGTCTCTACCATTGATGGCTCTTCAACTTCTCTATGATTTTCTTAGGAAGGAAAGTACCCTTGAAGAACTTAGGAGGGGGTTGTGTTGAATTCTTTTCCCCACTATGTGAGCTCCCTTCTCCATTGGAGTTTGGCGATTTGCCATTTCCCAAAGCTTCCTTGATGAGCTTGGTCATTTGTTCACTCATGGTTTTTGAAGCTCCAAACCACAACCTTGCATTAGCTCTTGTAGGAACCTTACTTGATCCGACGTGAATGCCCCATCATCCATGGCTTCCTTATTCCTCCTTTTGTAATACCAAACTTCCTTATTGCCCTGCATTCACAAATGACCCACACGAATAGAGGAAAGAAAGCTCTGATACCATTGTAATATCCCCTTGTGGGATATTAATTAAATTTGCAAATAAATTACTTCCAGATGAACTTAGAAGAGCAAACCCTCCTAGGTTCACCTCAAATAACCCAATGTTGGCTTCAATACAACCCAAATGGGGTTGGAGTGAGCCAAGGTGGTGGGTTAGATGGGCTAGCTAGTTGGAATTCAAACTTCACTTAAACCAGATTTAATTTGCAGCAGTGGAAAATAAATAAATGCACAAAAAACTGAACTTTGAAAATTAATAACTTCTTCCAAACTCAATATTTTCTCATGAAACAAAGTGCAAATGAAAGCTAATAATTTTATCTTTCCAACCAACTATCAAACTGATTTTTCTGACAACCAAAACCCCTTCAAATCTGCCTTAAAAATCTGAATACAAGTCGCTTAGGGTTAGGAAAATTAAATAAATAATTTCCAGCCTTGTAGATGCTTCCAAAACCCTTGAAAAGTGACCCACAGATCTGCAATAAATATCTGAACACAACAGCTTGTAAACTTGCCAAAAATTACTCTCAAAATAATATTTTAAATCCCCAGGCAAGTCGATTTGACATTAATTAATTCCAGCAGTGAATATGGCCCAAAATATCATCAAAATAAGCACAATACACTTGGAATAACATGCAAAAATAAATCAGATTTAAACCCTTATCAAATCACCATGAATTTATACCAAAATGTCTTTCAACAAGTCGATTTGGGCATGATAAAAATATGGAAAACAACAGTAGACCTTCAAGCACTTAAAACACCTCCAAAATATGCCAAACTCACTCCCAAAGCAAGTCGATTTGCACTAGAATAAACCAGCAACATATAATCACCACAAATCCTTCACTAACTCTCCACAAAACATGAATAAACACTCCCAAACAAGGTGCCTTATATAAATTAATAATATCATGCAAGAACTTATCAATTCAAAGCTTGAAAGGTCACACACACTTCACACAATGGTGGTGTTGAAGAACACCTTTTATTTTTGGATCACAAGTGGGCATACATCCCTCTTCAAGCATGAAGATAAGTTTGATAAACCGTCAACATGTCTCAAAGGGATTGCCTCTTCTCCTTTTATAGATTTGCAATGTAGAGCTCCAATGTTTCCCTCCAATTTTGGCGCATTTCTCTAGATGGGAGAGATTTGAATTTAAAATGGCCTGAAAGTCAAACTCCAATTCCAAAAGTTAATTCCCTCCAAAACATTTTCAAATTAAATACAAGGGAGAATTAAAAATAATAATTAATGCCCAAAAAGGATCGACTTTTGCCTAGATAAATCGATTCACCCAAAATAATAATAAATTAGCTCATGGGATAAATCAATTTGCCTCCAATAAATTCGACTTGCTTAAATTAAATCGACTTACCTCCAAATAACAATTAATTGGCCCATAAATAAATCGATTTCCTCCTTATAACTTCAACTTGCCCAATTAAATAATATTTAATTATTAAATGCACAAGGAAAGTCGATTTTCCCCAAATAAAATTCCTCACTACCTTAATCCAAGTAAATGTCAAATGATGACCGAATAATGATCTCCTCCTCCATTTCCTTAAGTACTTTTTGGCACGAGGATGAATTAGAAGATCAATCTTCATGACCGACCTTAATGAAGGGGAAGTGCACTCTTCACTTTAGCCATAAAAAGGGAAAGAGTATTTCTTTATCCGTATCAAATAAGACCAACCTTAATGAAAGAGAAGATGAAGTTCCTTTTTTGCTTTTTCATTCACCTGCCACCTAATCAAATCACTCCAAGCCATAATTAGTAATCAAATAAATAATATGGCAATGTGCGCCTCCTTTCTATCATGGAAATGTCCACCTCCCTTGCTATTATGGCAATGTTCACCTCCCTTGCTTTCCTTCCTTGAAGCCCATGGAAGGTGGAATGGGCCCAAGGTCTTCATAGTCACTAGCTTGGAAAAGGGGACATTATAGGGTGCCTCTTCTGGCAAGAAGCCTTCCCGTTGTTATGCGCTGTTGTAACATTTCAATATCAACATGGATGGCATTCTCTACACCCACTTCCATGAACACCTCCAACATATCACACAAAGTCTACATTTTTCACTTGGTGGAAGGCTTTAATGGACATCAAGAACAAATGCCCATGTGAAGCTGCTAAAAAGTTTATCAAAGCACAATTGATTCAATTTGTCCACCCATTTGACAAAATACTATAACCCTTTTTGCACCAAGTTACTTTTTGATAATCTACGATCACCTACATATTTTTTTACGGCTTTATCGAACATGGACCCCCTCAAATCATGAGGAATAGGTGCTTTGAATTCCAGAGGATAGTTAATACAGTGACCAATGTTTCCCAATATGGGCTTCTCACCACATTGAATGGTATGCTATGATACCAAATATTTGTAGTAGCCATCCTTGCTTCATTATGCTTACCCTAGTTCTAAGTAGTACTTTGGTACGAAGGTTGTGCCTCGTGTGCATTAGGAAAATTGCGAGGAAGAAAGAAACCATGTGAAAACGAAGGAAATAGGCTTTAACCGTCTCCAGTGGATGATCCTCAAACCGATGGGACAATACAAGAGCCTACTAATTCATTAGGGGGAATTCATTCACGGATGTAGCTGCTCTCTTCTTTTCTATTTTTTTCCTCCACAAAGGCAGAAAGGAGAGTATATCTCATGTAACTTAGGTGGGCACTTTGAGGCACAATTGCATATCTCGGCTAGAGATTCGTGCAAGGTGGTATTTGAGGCGATTGATACCTCCTCTCATAAAAACTACAATAGATGCATATCACAAGTCTGTACTTCAGATCCTCTACGCATGATACTTCCAAGCAAGGTCATCATACTTTGACTTCTTGCTACCTTTGTTTTAAGTTTTTTTTTTTAAAACTAGAGAGATTTTATATTAAAGAAACATCAAAATATACATATTTGACTGTGCCAGGCATGAAAACTATTAGTCCAGACCTGGGTAGTATAAACAAAAGCATACCAATAAGTAGCAAACATTGATACATATCTTTATCCAGAAGTTGCTTTAGGTCTTCTTGAAGCTTGGTTGACCACCATAATGGTGGAGGACCATAATGTAATGTTCCCAAATGGACACATTTTACCCTCAAAAGGGATAGCGACAAATTCCAATCGAAATAGCAGATTATAGAAGATATACAAATTTTTTATAATGCAGATCTGAATTATTACTGAAAAGTGCGACTTGCTCTAGGAGTGAAAATTCATAAAATATGAGGTAAAACAACTCAATATCTTTCTCAAATAGATCAACAATTTTTATAAGGATAAAAACATGAGAAAAATACCAGATTTTGGATCAATAATAGGCTGGAATTATTTTATAAAATCTGTAGATGAACAACTCTCATACAAGCTTTATTGGTATGCTTTTATATTAAAGAAACATCAAAATATACATATTTGACTCTGCTAGGCATGAAAACTATCAGTCTAGATCTGAGTAGTATAAACAAAAGCATACCAATAAGTAGTTAACATTGATACATATCTTTATCCAGAAGTTCCTTTAGGTCTTGTCAAACTTGGTTGACTAAGCTTGGTTTAATGGTGGAGGACCATAACAGATGAGATTGTGATTGTCAAGAGCCCAATTTGCTAACGCATCCGCCACTTGATTGAGCTTTCTAGGAACATGATAGAATTGGATTTCAAGGAACTTCCATCAAAACGACCATAAAATACCAGCCTTTAGTCATTGAACTTTCCCCAACTCTCTAACAATTTGCCAATTTTTGCCCCGAAATCACAATTGATAACAAGGTAACTATCAGAAGAGAATCAAATTCAACTCGGTTTTTCCCAACCTTCAAAGCTTCTTGTAAACCCCTGTAAATTGCCTTAATTTCTGCTAAGTTATTTGTTGAAACACCCATTTTTCAGCATCAAAAGGCCACCGAACCATCGAAGACTTGCTTATTCAACCCATACCAATTGACCCGGATATCCTTAGAAGCTCCATCAACAACTTTCCAAATCCAAAGCGGAGGAGCAGTCCACTTTCAATTCAGCTGTTTTTTCTTCCTTGGTTTAAAGGCAGCCATGGAGGAAGTCAAAGGCTGTAAGGGAAGCATTTTGAAAAGATGAACCCACTCTGGAGGTGTGCTGCGGAAGATGGAGCATATGTTTGATAGATTCAGCCACATTTGTTTTTATCTTCTCCCACACAAAGGAACTCTCTATTTTCTTGTTGAAGATTCTTCTATTTCTTTCTTTCCAAGTATTTCAGAGCAAGAGGCTTATGCCACTCCACAAGGCTGGTAAAAGATTTTGACCCTTTTTCAATTGTTTCCCCCACTCTCTAAACAGAAATTCAAGAGACTGGATACCAACCCAAGGTATTCCAAACAACTTGGAAAGATGGTGCCATTGTTGGACTACGAGGGGCATTGAATAAAAAGATGAGTTATGGTTTCATCATTCTCCAAACACAAAGCACATCTAAAGGGGCCATGAAACCCTCTTTTCATGAGCCTATCCCCAGTTAGGATTCTTCTTCTTAAGACCAACCGGAAAAAGAAACTTACTTTGGGCAATAAAAGTTGCTACCATAGATGGTGAAAGATATCCTCTAGAGGATGAGAAACTACCTGACAAAGGGAGGCATATCCAGAAGAGACCGAATAGATCCTTGTGGAAGATTTCCCCCATGCTATAGAATCTTGCCTTGTGGAAGTTGAAAGAGGCTGAGACAAAAGAATAATATCCATCAATTGTTTATAATCCACCCCAAGCTGAACTGGCCATTCATGAGTGGGAATCCAACAGTTTCCAATTTCCCATTGGTTCATAGAAGGCTCACAATAATTGGCAACCTTAATCCACCCCATTTCATGAAGAAGTTCCATATCCCTTTTTAAATCAAGGAACTGAATGATGAGAGGCGGATTTCCATTCCAAGAATCTGTCCAAAAGTTAGCTATTTGGCCATTATTAATGATCCAAAAGTAGTGCTTCTTTATGAGTTGTTCCCATGTTGTAGAACTGAAAGAATTGGGGATCCTTTAGACGGAAGGGTCAGCCGAATGATCCTCTCAGGTGGATTATTTTCAGCATATTTAGCTCTGATTTTAGCAGCCCACAACTCGTGCGGATCAGCCAACATTCACCAATAGAGTTTGGTTGTCAATGCTCTATTTTGTTTTGTGGTAGATCTAAATCCTAATCCACCCTCTTTTTTCGGTTGACATAGAGTCTCCCACTTTACTAATGACCACCTTTTTTCTCCAGACTTACTCCAAGCAAATTTTTGACATAGGGAGTCCATTTGCTTAAGAATTCCAACAGGAGTATTCGAAATAGAAGAGACATAGATCGACAAAGCTTGGATGACAACCTTGACCAAAGTCATTCTACCTCCTGAGGAGAGCCATCTATTCGTCCTTGTTTACATTTTCATCTTAATTTTGTTAATTAACCAATGCCAATCTTTTAATTGTTTAGCTGCCAGAGGAACCCGCAAGTATTGAAGTAGAAGGGAACCCTTTCTAAAGTGGAAGATATCTAGAATTTGTTCCTCGTCTCCAAGAGCAATGGAAAAAAGATACTAGATTAGGCATGATTAACATGACCCATGGATAGACCAATTTTCGATCCCAATGGATGTAGGAGGGTAGAATCATTAACAAATTGTGAGTTTTCTTTCTCATCCGAGTGATCCAGCTTTTCTTGACAAGCTGTGGTGGCAAGCTTCCTTGCACTTACCCAAATAGTAAAAAGAAAGGAGATAATGGATCACCTTGTTGAATACATTAAAAAATCTGAGTTGGGATGCCATTAACCAGAACTGAAAATGAAAATGAAGACAAGAAAACAACCCATTCAATCCAATCTCTCAATAAAAAAGCTATTGGTGAGCATGTAGGCTCCAAAAATACCAATTAGAAATTAGAAAGTACTTTTCTTAAGAGGTCGGCCATCATTTACATTATAAGCCCCCTTATGGTTATAAAAGGGAGGTCGCTTGGCCATTAGAGGATTATGTTATGTGGATTTCTCATTTTTGGTAAAGGATTGCTTGTTAAGCATCTTTTCCTCTCTCTCAAGGACGAAAACCCTTGATTGAGGCACTCCCAAGGATGAAAACCCTTGTGGAGAAGTGGTGTGGACGAAACCCCACACTACCCTTTGGTGGATTTCTCTCTATTGCTGGTTATAACAGATTTCTGCCCTAAGCGACTTGCTTGGAGGTGTGTTTTCAAGGATATTGTTGGTTTTTATGTGATCTCTTTGCATGGTTGGACTCCCTATGATTTATAAAGGTGAAATCTTCCATTTTATCAATTGTTTGGTGCAAATTATATTTTATTTCAAGTGGGGCGACCTATATTGAGGTGGTGTTTTGGTATGTGTGGTGACATTTTGGCAAATCTGAAATTATCATCTTATTCTCTATATTTCATAAGGCCAATATCTAGAATTTCATGATTTTTGGTGCTTTCTAAGTTGAGTTATGAATTTTTAAAAATAACACTACGCAAGGATGGGTTTTCGTGAAATTCATATCTCCATATCTAGGGCATTAAAAATCAGATTTCTTGCACTACATGATTGTTGAGGTTATATCATAATTTTAGAAATTCAAGTGAAGCTAATTCAAAGGGTTTTGAAGGCTCAAAAGTGGGGTTGAAACCCCAAATCAGGTCGCTGCCCTAGAACAGGGTTTAATTTGCAGATTTGCAGGGTTATAACAACAGCTCAAATCTGATTTGAGAGCTTTTGGCCATTTCTTGAGGTCCCCCAAAAAGGGACATTACAAGTGGTATCAAAGCTCTTTCCTCCCAGCCTGTGAAGCATGGAAAAATTGGAGAGGATCATGAAGAACCAAGAAGGAATAATGGATGTATTGATAGAATGATTTTATAGCTTATAGCCAAAACATGCAAGGAGGTGGTTCGGCCAAAGGAAGAAGATTCACACAATTCCCGTGAATCAAAGAAGGTGAAAATTCCTTTTGCAAGGCCCTACAAACCCCAATTCATGGACAAGGAGGCAGTCGCTCCACATGGGAGCCCTAGACAAGCTCATGGCTACATCACATTGCTTGAAGAATACCAGAAATGCCGGAGGAGTTTCGGAGGCAATGTCTCTCACGGATTTCATCAGATTGAGGACGGAAGGACATTATTGGCAAAGAACCCTAGTGCCAAAAGAAGAAGTACAATATGCCAAGAAGATGAATGTTTCAGCCCTAGGGAGAAGAGGTCCTTCCATCGGATGAAGGAAGTTAAGGAGCATGCCATCCAAGGTAAAAACCCTTTTGTGCTTAATGATGAATTGATGACACCTAGTGGTTGAATGAACTAACAATTGTCAATGAAGAACCCTTGATAGAAAAAGATATACTTTTGAAGGAACCAAATGTTGATATTAGACAGAGAAGAAATTCATATATGCAAGCAAGGAGGATGTAATGGAAACTCAAAGAAAGTGTGAGGAGTGGCAAAGAAGAGCTAGGGCTGCTAGATTGATAGCCGCTCAAGGGAAACAACACTTACAAGAGTATAGGGCAAAGAGCTCTTCATTATTGACAAGGAAAAAGGAAGCAACCATGAAGCATGAGGCAAAGGAAAAAGAAGGGTTTGATGAAAAGAGAAATTCAGAGTTGAAGTCAAATTTCAAGGTGAAATTAATGATTTTCAGCTTGCTGGTCAGTCCCAAACAGCCACCACCAAGGAGCCAATCAATGAAGATATCAACAAGGAACAATCCCCATTTTGTCATCATCCAAAGAAAGGTAAAAATCCCTTGTTATTCTATGCTAATTTATTGGATTCTAATGGTTACACAGGGCAGTCACACGATGGAATCAAATCAGATTTAATAAGGGCCTATGAGGATGATGCTATGCATGAGATAAGGGCTCCATCGGGTTATTTTCTGAGTGTTGTTCCTAACTCAGAAATTCTGAGTCAAGAAAGCATCAAAGGCAGCCCATGGTATGAAGAAATCTCCATCTTATTGCTTGCTGATTTGACACTGCTGATATGTTACCCTCACACACAGCTGGTTGGAGAAGGTGATCAGATTTTATGCTTGTTATGTCCTCTTATATCACCGCTGATTGGGCATCCTTATGCACCTCATACTCCACGAAATAATGAGGTAAGAAGTGTCTCTTGTTGTATGGATTCTTGGCCTCAAATTCAAAATTGTTTCTGCATAAGAAATATAGGTGCTATGATGAGTTCTACAAAAAGAAGAATGTCTGATTTCAAAATCAGTATGGAGGGAAATTTTATCATGACATGTGTGGGGCATCAAAGGCATGATGATAGTTCTGATTTTCTGTTTCATATGTGGTTAACCCATGGTTCCATGAATATGGAAGAACTAGAAAAATGTGGTGGAAGAGCAACACCCTTTCTTCAATGTGTGGCACACCTACTTCTCATCCATTCAGGGTGAAAGGTTTTCTTTATAACCAAGGGGTCACTAGGCTTGTTGAGAGTGGCACTACCATACCTTGCACAAAGAAATTGGGACAGCTATCACTTCTCCTAGGAAAAGATGAGGTATGTGATGAATTCTTTGTGATTAAGTTAGTTGATGATGAAGTAGTTCTTGGAATTCAATGGCTGCAATCTTTGAGGGAATTCACCCTCAATTGTCATGATAGAGAACTGAAATTCTATGACAAAGACAAAGAAATCAGAATTCAAGGTATTAAGGATGAAGGGAGTACATTGGAAAATGCTTGGAATTCACATTGTGGTTTGCTTTCTATCATAACAGCTGATTGGAAAAATATTGTTACAGCTGAGTATGTCAAAAATCAGCTTGCTAGTAACATCATGGAAGAAGTTTGCATGAAGGAACAACATAGGATAGATGTTTTGGGACAGCAAGTAAGGCACTTGCAATCAGAAATCTTCCACATCAAAGGTTACTCACACTTGCCACCAAGTGGATTTTGATCACACGGAAGTGGTGTTCTTCTTCTAGCAACATGGACAAGGTAAGGGTAACTCTCATAAGATGTTTTTGGCCACTTCACTTCTGAACTTGCAATGCTACAACCAAGATGAGGTGTTTCTCCCAATTTTGTTTGTTGGGTTGTGGATATCTTCTTTGGGAAGCAATAGAGGGGCAGATTTGAAGACATTCTTTTTATGCAAAATGATGGGTAAGAGGGTTCATTCATATTTGGTGTTATTTGGGACAAAATTCCGGGCATGGTATGGCTGTTATATTTACATACCAGCTCTCATGAGTTATGATTCGAGTCAAATTTTGAAAAGATTGGTTTGGGGCAGCTTGGAAGCATCTTTTGGAGGCCAAGGTAATCATCATGACAGCTGTTATATCTTTGTTTTATACGTTGTCCACATTAATTCCAGCTCTCTACCCATTCTTTTGACAATGAGGGAGGAGTACCCAGCCATGAGGATGAAGGGTTTGCAGTCTATTATCATTGTTGATGTGTTTCCAGCTGTTATAAGAAAGATCCCAGCCCCTATCCTTCTGATTTTAGGGAACAAAATACATGATTACAGCTGTGTTTGGGACAACAGGAGGGAAATTGGGAACACCCAATGTTGGATGGTAATTATGAGGCCTTGGCAAGCAAAGAAGAAGAGCTGGTCATCATAGCCACAAAGCAAGAAGGAGGAAGAAGGGGACACACTTTTTCTTTAATGAGTTTGCTTCATGTGCAGGTACATCAAAGGAGGAGCAGCTGAGATTTATTTGGGATCCGGGAACTTGCAATTGCTTGGGACAAGCAATTTCGAGAGGGGAGGACTGTCATGTCCCTTTTTCGAGCTAATTCCAATTGAAGACCTTGGCCCCCTTCCTCATGGGTCCAAGCAAACAAGCTAGAGGAAGCTAGCAATGTCATCATGTGCTTCATTTCATGTTCATTTCTTAATTGGCATTGTAATTGTTGGTGAGCCTAGCACAACAATAAATTAGAAATAAAAAGCTATTGGTGAGCATGTAGGCTCCAAAAATACCAATTAGAAATTAGAAAGTACTTTTCTTAAGAGGTCGGCCATCATTTACATTATAAGCCCCCTTATGGTTATAAAAGGGAGGTCGCTTGGCCATTAGAGGATTATGTTATGTGGATTTCTCATTTTTGGTAAAGGATTGCTTGTTAAGCATCTTTTCCTCTCTCTCAAGGACGAAAACCCTTGATTGAGGCACTCCCAAGGACAAAAACCCTTGTGGAGAAGTGGTGTGGACGAAACCCCACACTACCCTTTGGTGGATTTCTCTCTATTGCTGGTTATAACAGATTTCTGCCCTAAGCGACTTGCTTGGAGGTGTGTTTTCAAGGATATTGCTGGTTTTTATGTGATCTCTTTGCATGGTTGGACTCCCTATGATTTATAAAGGTGAAATCTTCCATTTTATCAATTGTTTGGTGCAAATTATATTTTATTTCAAGTAGGGCGACCTATATTGAGGTGGTGTTTTGGTATGTGCGGTGACATTTTGGCAAATCTGAAATTATCATCTTATTCTCTATATTTCATAAGGCCAATATCTCAAGTTTCATGATTTTTGGTGCTTTCTAAGTTGAGTTATGAATTTTTAAAACAAAACTTTACATAAAAACCGCAGTCCACTCTGTCATATGCTTTGGATAGATCAATCTCGATAAACATAGATGAGGATTTCTAAATGTCCAGAGAATGAAGTGCTTCCCGTGCTACACTATGTCGTCCCGAATTTGTCGCCTTGGCACAAAACCCCTTGCTCAGGAGATATGATCTTATGCAGAAGAGGTTTCAACTCTTCCGCCATAATTTTAGTTATAATTTTGTATAAAACATTACATAAAGCTATACGCCCAAGAAACCTCGAAATATCCTCCACTTCCGAGGCCTTAGGAATTAGAGCTATGAATGTTTTATTGATTTCTTTTAGCATAGTTTTAGCAGTTCTTACCTCTTCCACAACTTGGAGAAGCTCAACTTTAAGGATATCCCAAAAAGATTGATAAAAATCTATTAGAAAGCTATATTGATCGAGTCTTACCTTTTTCATACTTGAAAAACACTGCTGTAAGTCACTTTCCGTGATGGGATTAGTAAGCCTCACATTATCCTGAGCAGAGATAAGTCTTGGAATAGTGACCAGAACTTACACCCATTTTGGGGCTGCCTCATCAAGAGGTTGGGCTGGAAATAGTTGGGAAAAGTACTCCTTAGCAATGGTCTGTATTCCTTCCAAGGAAATACTGTTTCTTTCCATCAGCTTTGTGTAATATCCCCTTCCCATTTGAAGACCTTTGGCCTATTTTGTCAACCCGACGGCCAAAGGAAAAATATAAGGGTGGCTTAAGTTATATTTAATTATTATAAAGTGCCATTAATAAAAGAAAAAAATATATAGAGCACTTATAATAATTTATATGACTTAATAATTATTAAATCAAGGATGGAAAAGACCCAAATATAAATTGTTATCCATCTTAGGGAAAAAGGTAACTTGCCTTAGAAGGGGGAATGGGAACATAGAAAGGATAAATGCCCATTTTACTATGTATTTCCCCTAGAAAAATGCGACTTGCATTAGGAGGGAAAAAGTTGTTGGAAAAAGCATTTAATATGGAAAAATATTAAATGCTTGCATAGGGAAAATCCTTGGGAACTAATTGGATATTGTAGAGGTTGTTTTGGGTCTCTTCTTCCTTTATAAGGAGAAGTCGACTTGAAGGGAAGGATATTCCATACCATTTGATATTTTCTAATTTGTGTCTTAAGCTTGTAGCTTATGCATATTCTTTCATGTGCAACTGTTGTTTGCAAATATCCAGCTTGTGGAGTAAGATCCCACGGGAACCCTAGCTTCGGTGGTGAGAGATCCATCCCTAGCTAGCAGGGCATTCTTCGGTAGTGAGAGATCTACCCTAGCTTGTCAATTTTGGAGCTGAATTGATGCCCTAAATGTGTTGGGCGACCTACTTTTTAGGGCAAAATTAGGGTTTCGTGTTTGCTTGTGCGAAAACTATTTTTGGAATATTATTCTTCATATTTTTGTGGCCCAAGATCCAAAGTTTCAGCTCATTTGGACTTCTCTAGCAAAAGATATTAATTTTAGAAGTTTTCAGTTGTTTAGGGCACGCTGTAAATTTCTGGCAGCATTTTGTTATTCGAAAAATTTCAAAAATAGTTCTATGATGTTTGTTATTGTATTAGCAAGCTCCATTTAAAATTTCAAGAGATTTGAGCAAGTATTTTTGGAGTTATCCATTTTTTTCTGTTCGCTGCCCTAGATTTAATTTTTTGCAAAAATCAGATTTCTGTTTGGCTGCAATTTGTCTGTATTTTGCATATTTAAAGTTGGGATTGCCTAAAATCCGTTTAGGGGTAAAATAATGTCCATTGGGGACATTACAAATGGTATCAGAGCTGTTGTTCCTCCAGCCTGTGTGGGTTAAATATGGCGAATTGGAAAGATTTCAATATGGGTTTTATGAAGGAAATGTTCACCAACATGGTGAAACAACAGGAAACCACTAACCTTTATTTGAGCCAGCTCACTCAGAATTTAAATCAAAGCAGGTCTTGGGACAATCAGGAAAAAGGTGAGAACAATAATAAAGGGCATCCAATAGAGGTGATTGATGAGGATTCTTGTTGGAGGAAATACCAATCTTTGAGTAAGGGTTTCAGAGATAATATGCCATTTCCAGATTATTGCATGATGAAGATTGGTAGCAAGCCCAAGCGAGGTCATCATATGCCGGTACTTGAATTACAAAAGAACTCATTTGAAGAAGAAGAAGCTTATAGAGAAAAAGGTATGATTTCCATTGAGAAAAATAATTGCATTAATGAAACTTTGCTTGTTAGAGAAATTATTCTAGCTCAAGAGAAGAAATTTGTATATGCAAGTAAGGAGGATGTAATGGAAACTCTAAAAAGGTGTGAGGAGTGGAATAGCAGAGCTAGAGCTGCTAAATTGATAGCCGCTCAAGCAAGACAACACCTACAAGAGTTCAAGGAAAAGATGTCTTCACTTAGTGGGCAGCAGGGTATGAGGAATGTCATTTCTCAAGAGAGGGCAGCCGGGAGCATGGAAATACCTTTCAAAGGAGGGCTGATTACAGATAAAAGATGGTGTGGAAGAAAGTATGCCGTCTCATTTATCGCACCAGCTGATTTATGAAGAATTTCAGCCCATTGTAGACACGAATACTCAGATTTTGGGGCAGCAAAGTCAAGACATTTTGAAGACCAAGATTGGTGAGGATGTTGGTGATATTCCAAGGTATAAAGAGCATACTAACGTGTCTTATTTATTGTTGCCTATTTATTTTCATCATGAGATGCATGCCAAAGTTTACATTATGGAGTTTGATGAACCATTGCTCCAAGTATATGTATGTGAGCATCTTGTGGATGATATATGGTGGCAAGTTTTAGTTCACTTGACAGAACAGTACAAAATGATCACTTCAAAGATGTTTTGTCTCTTGTGCATGACACTTGGACAAAACAAGATCAGAATTGCTTGAGGGCAAACAATTTTGGGAAGGGAGGATTGTAATATCCCCTTCCCATTTGAAGACCTTTGGCCTATTTTGTTAACCCGACGGCCAAAGAAAAAACATAAGGGTGGCTTAAGTTATATTTAATTATTATAAAGTGCCATTAATAAAAGAAAAAATATATAGTGCACTTATAATAATTTATATGACTTAATAATTATTAAATCAAGGATGGAAAAGGCCCAAATATAAATTGTTATCCATCTTAGGTGAAAAGGCAACTTGCCTTAGAAGGGAATGTCCCGAAGGCTTAAACGACGTGCAATACGCTCATGGTGCCCCCTGAGACAACAAAGAGTTTGAACGTAGGAAGAACAAGCTCTTGGATCCCCTCCCAATTTTTTTTTTTTTTTAAAACAAACAAATATTTTATTTCATAGGAGAAATATTTTTACAATTACAACGATGCCAAGCTTGAAAGCTATTTGTCCAATCCTGAGCATTATAAAGGAAAATAAACATATCAGAAATCATTAAGGATAGTCAAGTTTTATAATAGCTTTCATATCTTCCTGATCCCGTTGAGGCCACCAAAGAGGAGGATCACCATAGCAACTTATATCATGATTATCCAGAGCCCAATTTGCCAATGCATCTGCCACTTGATTTCTCTGTCTAGGAATATGTTTGATTTGGAAAGTCTGAAATTGTGCCTGTAGACCTTTAATTTTATCTATATCTCTTAATCTGCCGCTTTGAGCTTCTCTAAGTCTCATTAATAGTGAACATCCTAACAATGACCTTAGAATCGATTCCATCTCGCATGACACCCATCCACACTTAATAGCCTCTTGCAGTCCCAATAAATAGCTCTGACTTCAACAATATTATTAGTAGTGATACCCAGTTTGTAGCAAACAAAAAGGTTGCTTTCCCATCATGAGTTCTTCTAATACCCCCATCGTAGCAATCCTGGATTTTGTAATGTCCCCTTTTCCAAGCAATAATTAATGAGGCAAGTCAAATAGCTTTTAATCCTCTCCCTTGGATTAAAGGGAATTTTATTTGGGGAAATCGACTTTCTCTTGTGCATTTAAAAATTAATATTAATTATCTTGGGCAAGTCACATTTTTGGGAAGCAAATCGATTTATTTATGGGCCAATTAATTACTACTTGGTGGTAAATCGATTTAATTAAGGCAAGTCGAATTCCTATTGGGCATTAATTATTATTTTTGATTCTCTCTTGTATTTAATTTGAAAATGATTTTGAGGGGATTAATATTTTTAATGGAGTTTGACTTTCAGGCCATGAAGACTCTTTTAAATTCAAATCTCTCCCATCTAGAGAAATGCGCCAAAATTGGAGGGAAACATTGGAGCTCTACATTGCAAAATCTATAAAAGGAGATGAGGCGTCCCCTTTTTGGCATGTTGACGGTTTATCAAACTTATGATAAACAACATGCTTGAAGAGGGATGTATGCCCACTTGTGATCCAAAAATAAAAGGTGTTCAACACCACCATTGTGTGAAGTGTGTGTGACCTTTCAAGCTTTGAATTGATAAGTTCTTGCATGATATTATTAATTTATATAAGGCACCTTGTTTGGGAGTGTTTATGCATGCTTTGTGGAGAGTTAATGAAGGATTTATGGTGATTATATGCTGCTAGTTTATTCTGGTGCAAATCGACTTGCTTTGGGAGTGTGTTTTGCATATTTTGGAGGTGTTTTAAGTGCTTGAAGGTCTGCTGCTATTTCCAAATTTTTATCATGCCCAAATCGACTTGTTGAAGGACATTTTGGTATTAATTCATGGTGATTTGATAAGGGTTTAAATCTGATTTATTTCTGCATGATATTCCAAGTGTATTGTGCTTATTTTGATGATATTTTGGGCCATATTCACTGCTGGAATTAACTAATGTCAAATCGACTTGCTTGAGGATAAAAATATTATTTTGAGGGTGATTTTTGGCAAGTTTACAAGCTGTTGTGTTCAGATATTTATTGCAGATATGTGGGTCACTTTTGAAGGGTTTTGGAAGCATCTACAAGGCTGGAAATTATTTATTTAATTTTCCTAACCCTAGGCGACTTGTATTCAGACTTTTAGCAGATTTGAAGTGGTTTTTGTTATCAGAAAAATCAGTTTGATAGTTGGTTGGAAAGATTATATTTTTAGCTTTCATTTGCACTTTGTTTCATGAGAAAATATTGAGTTGGGAAGAAGTTATTAATTTTCAAAGTTCAGCTGGTTTTCTGTGCATTTTATTATTTCCCACTGCTGCAAATTAAATCTGGTTTAGTGAAGTTTAAATTCCAACTAGCTAGCCCATCTAACCCATCACCTTGGCTCACTCCAACCCCATTTGGGTTGAATTGAAGCTAACATTGGGTTATTTGAGGTGAATCTAGAAGGGTTTGCTCTTCTAAGTTCATCTAAAAGTAATTTATTTGCAAATTTAATTAAATATCCCACAAGGGGATATTACAAATTTCTTCTAGAAGCCCCATCTGTATTCAATTTTCCAAACTGCATAGGAGGAACCCATGGTTGCTTTTTGTCATCTCTCCTTGGCAGATTAAAAATAGGTAAAGTGGAGCTTTTAGCCTGTAAAGAAAGCACCTTACATATATTAGCCCACTCCGGAGAAAGAGTAGAGGGAAGGGAAACCTTTTGCTTGATGGTTTCTGCCATATTAATTATAGTTTTCTGCCACACATACTCCCTATCTTTTATCTCTTGCTAGAAAATTCTTTTATTTCTTTCCTTCCATATATTCCAAATTAACAAAGAAATGCATGTCCATAGAGTTGGAAGTAAATTTTGTCCTTTTGGTAGACGTTCTTGCCAATCTTTCATCAATTGCTCAAAAGAGTGAATGCCATAATAATGTATATGAAACATATTAGCAAGAGATTGCCATAAAGGTATCACCCACGAACATTGAAAGAAAAGATGATATCTAGTCTCCTCATCCTGCCAACATAAAGTGCATCTAAAAGGACCATAAAAACCTCTTTTCATAAGTCTGTCTCCTGTTAGAATTCTACCATGGACTAAGAGCCAAATAAAGAAACTGACCTGGGCCATAAAGCTGGCTGCCATATTTGCTTAAACATTGCTTGGAAAGGGTGAGAAATACTTTTAAGTAAAGCCTCATATCCTAAATGAACAAGTATATTCTCCCGCTGAAGTATTTCCCCATCCTATTACATCTGATTCATTAGATGAAGAAAGAGGATACTTTTGTAACAAATGTTCAATCAAGACTTGATCTTGCTGCCCAATCTGAATAGGCCATTCATGAGTAGGTATCCAACATCTTCCCATTTCCCAAGGTAGGGATGATTGTCTAGTATAATGCATAACTCTTGTCCATCCTTTTTGATGCATTGCTTGCCATAAGATTATGTAAATGAGGAAATTGCTGAATTAAAGGAGGCTGGCCATCCCATGAGTCGAGCCAAAAATAAGCCTCATGCCCATTATTTACTATCCAAAAAATCTTTTTTGATAATGCCTTCCCCCATTTTGAGAACAACCAAAATTGGAGATCCTCTTCGCGGAAGGGACAATCTAATAATATGTTCTGGTGGATAATTTTCCATATATTTGGCTCTAATATTAACAGCCCACAATTCATTTGGAGATGTAATCAGCCTCCAATAAAGTTTGCTAGCAAGAGCCTATGCAGGAGAGTTTGTAAACCTTGATATGTGATGTATCAATCATACAATCTTGTGTATGTTCTTGTCTATATTTCCAAGGGTTAGGGCCCCTATAATATCCCCACTTAATACTTATGCAAACTCAATGTTCTTCATGCTTTCTTGAACTGTGCTCTGTTTCATGATCTGCAAACTATATTTCATCTTTCAAAATTTTAACAAGATGTCAAAAATTGGTGTGTTATTTGTCTTAAACATGATCTCTTTGGAAAGTTCTTGGATAGACGGTTTGGACGCCACCAATTTTGTCGAAATTGGACTACTAGGCGAGGAGATACGACAAAAATGCAAAATACATTTCAGGCCCCGATAAAGACTTAGTGCATTTCCCACAAACTGCATTCTGTGCTCAGATCCCTGAGGAGACACCATGTGGCGTTTAATAATTGAATAGGGAGTTGGGTTTGTGAATGCAATTTGCATTTTTAACTGCAAATTGCGGGACTGCACACTTGCATATTTCTTCCCGAGCCCCTCAAAGTGCGTCGTGTGCCCCTAGGTGAGGGCTTGTCTAACATATGTGACTTAATGACTTGAATAAACCTGCCTTCCATTGACTGTGATTTCTGTTTGAACCTCCGCCTTCGTGCTATGTGCCCGCTGCTGAGTGCCGAGGCTTGGGAGCATCCTGCATATTTGCATTAACTACAAAAATGCAAAGTGCAAAGCTGTAAGCAATTCCCGAACTGAAAATGCAATAATAAGACACCACATGTCTCCTGTCGGGTTGCAGAACTCGGGAAGCACTTTGCATCTTTGCATTAATTGAAAAAGTGCAAAATGTAAAATGGCACGCGATTCCCAAGCTTGGTACATGCTGGCCTGATGCCACATGTCCTTTGTCGGGTGTCGGGCCCCGGGGAAGCATTTTGCATGCTTGCATAATACACAAACTTTGCAAAGTGAAAATGTGTAAGGAACACCCACCAACCTTTGCAAGATGCCATAGGATATTTCGTCGAGCGCTGGGTACGTATTCGCACATTGCAACTTTGCACAAGTTGCAAAGTTGTTTGCAAAGCCTAAATGCGCAAATAATAACCCAAATACTTTGTTTCATCGGGCGGCGGGGATAAATTTGCATCCTGCAGATGTGCACCAACCGCAAATTTCTAAGGCACGAAGCTAGTCTTGGAGGTTTAAGCATATCAATGGAACCCCCAAGAGCTCATCCATTTCAACATAAACCTGCAAGTCATGGATATATCATGAAACATGTGAAACATTAAAGATGTTAGTTAAAAAAAACGACGTAACATGTTTATAGACAACATAGTTTTCTTCAAATACGGAGCTTAGGGACATAGGAACACTTCAAGTACAAGAAGATTGTTCAATACAACTCGATGAAGCGGTCAAGGACGTTAAGGAGGTACGAGGATAACAAGGTTTATCTAAAAGATAAATCTGGGCACCAACATCATGTATACTCTAGAATGGGTGCATACAAAAGTATGAATTGGCCTATTATGGGAATGTTGTATGTATGCCAAAGAGTGATCCCATGTCCTTGGATGCTTGATGTGATACCCCTCATCAGCTGTACGGAATTTGTATTTACAACTTCCATTTGTTGGGGATGGAAGGTTGTGCTTCTTTTGAGCTTGGTATCCATGTTGCTCACGAGGTCGTCCAAAATTTCCCTAAAAATATTGAATCCCTGACTGATACAATAGATAACCAAACATTAGTAAATAATAATTTAGTTGCTTCATGCCCTTTTATTGTCTTCTTACATGTATTTGAAATGCACATCTTGTTGAATCTATCTACAAAAATATCCAATTAATCATGTCCATGCTTCGATATAGGAAAGAATCCCACAAAATCCCTAGAGATGCTCGCCCTTTGGTCTAGTGGGTATCGGTAGAGGCATATATGACCCTTCTCTCCTAACTTTAGGCTTGCTTGTGCAACATAACTCACATCCTCTAAATATTGAGACATCTTCTTGCATTTTCTACCAATACGCATACCTTTGCTAATGAGCCATGGTTTTCCCAACACCAAAGTGGTCTGAAACTTTGAGGGTATGAGTAGGCCTTTCCTCCTTTGGAACGCATGGGTTTTCCAACTTGTAGGGTAGCCCATCTTGGAGTTAGAAATCAGTTTCGTCTTCAACATCTAAATTCTGATGTCTTGCTAATTTCTGCATCTTGAGGCTTATGCTTACTCATAAGCCTCTTTTGTGCAAGGCTCAAGTTGTGAAACTATTTCCCAAACTGAAGTTTGCTTTCCTATTGATGGCTGACATAACATATTTGCCACTACATTCACACTTTCCTTCTTGTACTTGATCCCTAGATAGCATTGTTGAAGAAATCCAGTGCACTTATAGTGTCTTGCTTGCTACTATTTGTTTTGTGCTTGCAAATATCTAAGAGGCTTGTAGTCAGTATGGATGATTGTCTCCTTTTCCAACAAATAATGTTTCCATTTCTTAATGGATTTTGTCATAAGTGGGGAATTCTCTGATTAAAAAAAAAATAGTTTGGAATGATATTAAAGTAGCTCACCTCGCATGAAAATTATCCCATTAGCCTACTCATTTACATCCTTTTCCACTTTTGATGGTTGCTAAAGGTTGGGAAAAGAAGCGCTAGTGCATGGCTGATTTTGTACTTCAAAAAATCAAAAGCACTGCTATGTTTCTTACCCCAATGAAAACTTTTACTGGTTGCTGCAATGGCATGCAAAGATGCAGCTATTGTGGAGAATAAAGGAATGAATTTCCACATAACATAAACTGCCTCAACAAAAGCTCCACGTTTCTATCGCTTCTTAAGCTTGGTCAAATTAGTAATAGCCTCCATTTTTTCTGGATAAACTGTTAATTCTCCTTCTCTAACCAAATGCCTCAAATAGACTAGTGATTACTTTGCAAACTCTTACTTCTTCATATTGCACTCAAGTTGTTCCTCATATATAGAACTAAAAACAAAATATTATCTAGATAAATTGTGACACATGTATCTATGAATGGCCTGAATAGTGAATACATCATTCATCAATATTATAAATGTAGTAGGTACAATACATAATCCAAAAGGAAGTACACATCCAAAAAGAAGTACAAACCATAATAACGAGACTCGGACTTGGCAAAAACTCGGCTAGCCGATTTTTGACTTGGATCCACAATTGGCAACAAAACTTGGCCAAGATTCTTAAAAATAAAAAAATAGCGAATTTCAGGAAATAAAACTATTAAAATGGATTTAACATCAAATCAACTTAAAAGATACTCAAGAGTCAAAACTAATAAATTGCATGTAACATACACATGTATACACAAATAAGTAAGTATATAATGCGATATTGAATGTTTGAAGCCTGCAATAGATCCTTCTTGTCTATTGCTTCACTCATAGTAATATATGTCCATCCTACATTTACACGGCCCATACAACAAAAGAACTTATTTTCATACATTCATGACCATTTTATGAGTATGGGTTAAACATCACCACAAGACCTTTTATCTTTATGGCATGACATGCCATAGATCCCCTTTTACTATCCTTAAGTATCGGACTTAATACTTTTTTCTGTTGAAGACAGCAGAAGCAATTTTTTTTTCATTTTTTATAAACATGTATTTTTCTAGTCAAAGTTCAGCTCCAAAAAAAGCCACAAGGTATAAATCACTAAGAGAGTTAAACCAGTGTACCTTCCAATGCTAAGTACAATACACTGACCATGTGTGCATGGAGAGAGCGAGAGAGAGGGAGAGGGAGAGAGAGAGCAAGAGGGAGATGGAGAGAGAAAGAGAGCTAAGTAAAACCTCTTCCAAAGAAACCAATTCCTTCAGCCTATAATTGCATTGGAATTATTTGGACTGTAAATAACCTACAACCATGACATTGGGATAATATTTAGTATTCTTGTCATTGTATATGCATCCAAATTATGTCACAAGAAGCAAATTTACTTAAAGCAAATATTTTACAGGTACATGAGTTTTACTATAAATACCTTTAACAATCTTAATTACCTGTTCCAAATCTCTATCTAGTGATCATCCTACTCCAGTTTCCTTATCCTTGATCTCAATATTACTTTGCTGATCATTTCCACTCCACTGTCAAATACTCCAACCGAAGAGGCATTAAGGAGGATATATGAATCTGTGATTTATTGTGTATTTTTGTCATTATAAAAATATATAAAGAAAATAGACTTGCCAAGTCCAGACATGTGACTCATGAGTCTCGCCTCTGGACCTGGCACACTTGTCAAAATTTCTCAAAAAAATTATCGAGGGTGACTCGGACTCAGATCTGCAAGTCCTTGCCAATTTTCACCAAGTCTCGATTCTATAGTATAAACTGTTTTTTTAGTGTTGTCTTCTATACATCCTCCATATGAACTTGATGGTACCCTGATTTAAGGTTGAACTCTGTAAAGTACTTGGCATGCAGAAGTTGGCCCAACAAGTCATCAATCTGTGGGAGTGGATACCTGTTCTTGATAGTAATCTTATTCGAGGCTCTATAATTTATGTACATTCTACAAGAGCCAGCTTTCTTCCATACCATCACAATGGGTACTCTTGAAGTTGCTTCTTTACTTCATTACCCTCCAAAAAGATTGCATAAACGATTGAATATGTTGTAGAGGAGAGCTAGGGAATAGACAAATCTCATGCACTGGTTTATTGGCACAACCCTTTGGGAGTTTGAAACACTTCCTCAAAATTCTGCAATAAATCATCCAATTCTTTAACTCACTATTAACTCCCGTAACTTCTGAAATTTTTAACCTGTCCCTCTTTCTTATTCTTCAAAAGAAGTAAACAATTTTTTTTATTTGCTTGAATGAGTCTCTTAGCTTGGTTATCACTTACCATGACAAGCCTATTCTTTCTTTGATGTGCCTTGACAATATAGCTGACCTCGTTGTTGATCCATCTGTATTTTTGGCCCTCCTCATGAAGATAGGATCCCTGAGATACCAATAAAGACTTCCAAACACAACATCAAATGTATCAAGTTAAATCACATATGCTTCAACCTCATCAATATAATCATAATTAATAGCAAACACAACCTTACATTTCTTAGTCACTTGTATCTCTACACTTTTCTTCACCCGACTTAATAGATATGGATTTATTACATTTGACTTTTATTTCTTGGTTTGAATATTGATTTGAAAGAGTTTGCTCATCTCTTCTTGTTCCTTTCTTTCCGCGTTAGTAGTGGTGCAGCCCCATTTTCTCTCCTACATCGAAACCGTCCTCTTATCTCCACCTTTTTCTGTCAACCAAGGTGAACTTGGAATTCTTGGAGTTCCATTTCTTTCAATTATTTGGGTTCAATTCAGGATGCAACTTCCAACAGTTTGCATGAGTATTTCCATTTCTAACACAGAGTACAATAATTTTTCAATCCTTACAAACATGCAAAGTTGTGGCAGCTTTCTTACCTTGCCAGTAGGGTTTATATGACTAATTTTTCTGTTTCTTGGGCCAATTTGTTGACTTGTTTTTCTTAAATGATTCATCCTCAATTAACTTCTTCTCATCTTCGATGTAGTATGCTTGAGCACCCACTTCATCAACATCTTGAGGTTTGCTGTAGATTACTCTCTTTCTTATGCGCGGTTGCAGTATTCCCATGTATTAAATCATTAGTTTTCTTTCCTCCAAGTCCAAGTTTATCAACAGGGATGTTCTACAAAATAATTTGGTATAATCCTACACACTTTGGTTATTTCCTTGTCTGAAATGCAACCACTTAATCTTTAGGTTAGTTTTGTGCCCAGTAAGATATAAATTCTTTACTAGTGGTTTATACTTTTTCTTAGAAACAGTTAGATAGCTTTCCCATAAAAAAGATCATGACCTTCCACTTTGAGACATGCAAAAGAAACCTTTGTGCCTTGATGACTTTATGCACGCTAATGTAAACCTCTATTTGCCCAGTCATTTATCAACAATCTCAGCATGTGCTTGTCCTTATAAAACTTTGCTATGTATTTTCTGAACTCTGAAAGGGGTTGGTCAGATTCCTTTACCTTAACTACTCCTTTGTTTATCTTGGGTTGTTCCTTTCCATCCATTCCCCAATTTATACTGTTTCCTTTCTCATCTTTTTCAAGGGGGTCTAGTCTTCCACTCCAAGTTTCTTGGCCAGAGCACATACCACCTTATCCATGGATGCTTGATTCTTAGCAGATTACTCTTGTTGTTCGATGAGGCTTTCTTGGGTTTTCATCTTGAACTCCAAGTTTGCTTCTAACAAGGCAACTCTTCTTCCAAGGTTTTCTTCACCTTGTTTGGCCATCTTTCTAACCTCTTGATTCTACCTTCTTGTCGAACTCTTTGATTCGCAAGGGTGCAACTCCTCTTTCTGAGATCTTGTCATTTTAATATAAATCAACACAAATAATTATGCACTATACACAGATTAAACTGCTCTGATACCAATATGACCTATAATCTCTCATGTTTTTCATGCTTGCTGGAATAACAAACATTTTACTGTGCTACTTGAAATGAACTTCAAATTGACAAAGATCAGAATGCAATTAGAATTCTTGAGTTTTTTTGAAAGAAAAATACTGTATCTATATAAAAGCAAAGATCAAAACAACATAGAATAACAACCGCAAGACAATTGACACAAGAAGTTTTATCCTGAAAACCTCAGTGTAGGGAAAACCAGCTGGAAGTGGCAAGTGCTTAGCTTTCTCTCCTTCCTTTCATCAAGGTAGTTACAAAGAGCTCGGATGGAGCATATTACAACAATCTCTACTGCTTTACGTGCTCAATTACTATATCCACCAACAAATGTTACTCTTACAACCAACTAAACTCTCCAATTCTCACTCTTGCACTCCCATTGTACTCATGGGCTTTTTCCCCTTATACATGTTTTATTGGGGTTATCTTGCATGCACTAAAGGACCAATAAATACCAAGGAACATGATGAGACACCATTTTGGCTGTTACCCTATATCCTTGTTTGAAACAGACAAAACTACCATGGGCATTAGGATGAAACCACCATGCCACAAATGGAATGGTCATGACACATTCAAATCTGCCCAGTCAATAATGCAAGCACCACCCTGTTGTGTCTGGCAGTTTTGTCATAGTACAAAAATTTCTGTTTTTCAATCTGTTTTGATTCAATTCTTGGTTGTTTGATGGAGTGAAATGTTTTCTGGTCCCTTATAAAACCATTGGAGTTTAAGCCCATATGAAATATTTTGACTCAACACAAAGTTTTGTTTGTAGTGTGAAAATTCTATGTTTTTGAGTGTTGGTTGGACGGAAAATGGCCTGTTTTTGAATTTGTATTTTGACACATGCATGTTTTAATTTATTTATTCTTGATCTCGCAGGCCCATCACGCATTTTCAACATCTCTATTCCTAAGGTTGAACTTAAATACGGTGTTCACTATGTGGAAGGGGTAGATATCCTGGTTGAACTACCTCGCTTTTCAAAAGCTGCTTATGCTATGGTTGAAATTTTCACTTTCCAAAACTGCTGATATGATTAAGATGTTCCATGCATTTCAGAATCTCTTTGGATACCAAGCAAAAGTTCCAATCAACTATTGGATTGTTCACATAAATGAGAAAAATGATGATAGAAAAAATGCTCAAGTAACAAGATTTCGACTACCAAGTATCAATGGTATTCTTTTTTCCCCAAAGGACTATTTGAGCAGTTTCAAGAGTTGCAAATGTTTATTTCGCATTTCATGCATCCCTTTCGCTCACACCAATCACACCAGTCAATCCTTATTCCACCATTCTTCCTCTTGTTTTTGTCATTGGAGTTTCAATGACAAAAGAAGCTGTAGAAGACTTTCGCCGTGGAAAGGCTGATAAGAAAGTCAACAATCGCCTTGTACCAGTATGGAAGCAAAATGAAGGGTTCAAAATATGTCGCTGGAAAGATGTAGAAGTTGGAGACATTGTAAAGGTTAACCATGATGAATTCTTCCCAGCTGATCTATTTTTTCTATCCTCAAGCGACTCTGATGGTATATGCTATGTTGAGACAATGAACTTAGATGGGGAGACAAATTTGAAAGTAAGGAAATGTCTTGAAGAAACTAAGAACTTAGCAGACAATCCTAGCTTTCAGGAATTTAATGCTATTGTTGAGTGTGAGCTACCAAATCCCTCTATTTATACTTTTGTGGGAAACCTTTTATGGCAGCATAGCATACTGAACCTCAGTCCCGCACAGGTTCTTTTACGTGGTTCAAAGTTGAGGAATACTTCATATATATATGGAGCAGTCCTCTTTACTGGACAGGAAACCAAGATCATGAAAAATTCAACAGAGCCACCCTCAAAGCGTAGTAGTATGGAGAAGCGCTTAGATAAAGTGGTTCTACTTCAGTTATTCCTTCTTATCATACTGTCATTTGTTAGTAGTTGTGTATTTTCTATCAGACTTTCCAAGGACTTCAAGGACTACACTTATTTGCAGCCTGATAATACACATGGCAGTAATGGCATAGCTTCTGCTCAGTTTAATGAAGATAATGCTTTTGTAGCTGGAGTTTTGCAATTTTTACAAGTCTTGTGCTCTATGGTAAGTTTGATACACTTCCAATGCTAGTTGAAATGAAATGAAAATGCTTGTATATAAATTTTATTTCCATATCAGAAATCTCACCATTACTTATTCTTTGAAAGGAAGCTGTCAGATCTCAAAAGAAATAAGCATGCAGTCTCATACTTTTGGCACATAATAATATAGGTCAAGATAAAGAGTAATATATGCAGTCTCATACAATCTCATCATTGACCTCAACCTGTGCAGAGGCATCTTGAAAGAGAGTGCTGACCACTGTACAAAAATTATCTTGAAATCCAAAATCCCCAAGCATATTATCAGTGAATGGCTGTTCAATTCTATCATAAGCCTTTTCAAAATCAAGAAGAGCCATACAAACCTTCTTCCCTCAACGGGAAGCCCGTGCATTCTTCCCAACTAATGTTACGTTATCTAGAACAAATCTTCCCTCCACAAAACCCATTTAAGTGACAGATAATGTGCTGAAGACTTATGGCCAACCTTACTACTAGAATTTTGGTAAGGATTTTATAAGAGGCATTAAGTAAAGTGGCAGGTCTCCAATTCTGGACCTGAGACCTGTTGCCATCCTCAGTGATTAACTTAACCATGACTCTGTTTATATCCTTACTCAAAGAACCATTATCGATAGCTTCATGAAACACATTCAGAATTTCAGGGGCCACCCACTCTTTGTTAATCTTATAAAATTCAGTGGGGAATCTATCATACCCAGGAGACTTAATTTTTAAGAGAATCAAGGACTGCCAGTACCTTGTCAAGAGAAATATCAGAGTCAAGGCAGCAAGCTTCCTCCTGAGAGAGTTTTCTAGGAATAATCCTCGAGAAGAGAGACCTGTTCCTTTCAACATCATCTAAGAGTCCATCCGAGATGAACAAGGATGGGTAAAAAGAAAAGAAAGCCTTTTAATTCCTCAGTGTCAGTGGATATGTGACCTCCAATATCAACGGCCTCTATTTTTTCTCTAGACTGTTGACTTTGAGGATTATGAAGAAATATTTGGAGCCCTTGTCCCCATACTTAAGCCAAGTCAGCCTTTATATGATTCTAACTTCCCGACCTATGTAATTCCGAGATACTCTATGCTGATCCTTTATTCTATCGAGTTCATCTAGAAAAGACGGATTCGAGGGGAATTGCTGAACCTTTTCTTCAATGTGAGATGCAAGATCAGCTCCTCTTGAAACTCTCTTGCTCTTAGTCTTCTAATTTTGGCTTTCGTGTTGAGAAAATTTCTCATGAACCTTTGACTGTTCACACACTCACTCCAATTCACAATAGAGGATTCTAAGTAGGGAAACCTATTTGCAATCTGCCAGGAGGAACACAGTCCATCAAGACAATCATTGTCACTAATGTGAGACACATTGAGTTTATAGAGACCTTTCCATTACTCTTGAGACTGGAGCAGGCAAGAAGCAAATTGAAAATTGAGCTCAACAATGTGGTGGTCAGACAAAGTGTAATGGAGAACTCTCACTGAGTTACCAGAACTAATAGGGGGAGAACAAAAATTCCTCATTAAGGTAGAATCTGTCCAGCCTTGAGTACACTCTTTTCCTACCGCTTTGGTTACTACATCAAGTGAGCCTGATGTAGGAGCATTCATGTTCATGTGCAATCTTACATCAACCAAAAACAATTAGAGTAGATTTTGTCTTTGTACATACTTTATGTGTGTGTCATGTCCCCTTTTAAATAAAGTATAATAAATTAATAATATAACTTAAGTGTCGAAAAATAACTTTATAAAAGACACTTATGTTTTATTATTATAAAAAGTAACTTTTGATAAAGTTTTATTATTATAAAAAGTTACTTTTGATAAAGCAATATCAATGAGGAAATAGAAAAGGAAAGTTGCTTTTGGGACTCTTTCATCGTGGAACATGACATGAAAGTTATAAAAGAAGAGTGTGGGGGTCATTTGAGATCATCTTTTGGCAATTATCTATCTTTTCATTGAGAGTTTGAGCTGTTGCTCCAACTTTTGCATTAGAGGATGAAAACCCTCTTGTGTATTCAGCAATTGAGGACGAAAACCCTCCATTGCAACCAAATTTGAGGACAAAAACCCTCCGATCTGCCAGGGTATCTCCATTCAGGGGTTACGATTGAGCTTCACATCTGTTTGACAGAGCAATTTCAGCTAGGGCATCATTCAGAAATTCAGATCTTCATCAAAAATCAGTCAAGAGAGTTCCAGATTTTCATCCAGAACAGCTAGGGCATCCTCCTAAAGGCTGACGTCACAATTCTGATTTCATTTTGGGCATTCCCTAGGGCTGACATCACACTTCCAGCCTAGGGCTTCTTCATTTGCAGCCTTTTTCTGGGTTATTTCTGCAACTTTGTATTCAACTGATTGCTTGGAATAAAGTATAATTTTCTACACTTATTTGTAATAAAATTTTGCCATTTGTTTCCACAAAATTGTTATTTCCAGAATTTCATAAATAAAATCAGAATTCAGAATTTTATTTTCAGATTTAGGGTTTTATTGAAAAAAAATCAGAATTTCCATAATTCTGTATTTTTCTTTGAGGGTTTCATATAAAATTCAGAATATTACACTTTCAGATTTTAGGGTTTGTTGGAAAACCCAAATTGTCTTTATTTGTCCAGGAAAGGGATATTACAGTGCAGCATCGGCAGCTTGCTTTAGGAAGGTCCGTGGTATTTTACTGATCAGAGACAAGTCTTCAAAAGCTGTCTAGGAGGGATTACATAGGTAAATGATGTCAAGAAGGCATTGTGGCATCTCTGTTTTATGCATATGCTCTTTAAGATGACTTCTATAGATGGTGCAATATACTTGGTGCTAGATTAGAATATTACATAGAAGACTTGGTAGTTTAAATGCAAGACAAGAATCCTTAAAACGTGTGTGGTAATGCCTAGTTCATCTATAGAGGCTCGCATTAGAGGAGGATACTTGTGTGGATGCAACACATCTACCTATGAAATTACAAGTTCATTGGGACTTCTGCAAGGGATACTTGAAGACATGGTACGTAGGCATCTTGGGAAAATAGCAAACAAGTTCTTAAGGGAGCACATATTGCAGGATCACTTGTTGGCCTCATTGAGTTTAGAAATGGAAGCTGATGAAGACTCACCTAATTTCACTATTGCATTTTTAATCCGACTTGTCTAAATGCATAGAGTTGTGCTATGTTATTGGTCCTTTAGGCCTTATTTAATATGTGCTACACATTAAATATGTTTATGGGTAGATTGTAGTGGAGCCTCATATTGCAAGTAGTTGATATTATATTTATATAAACATGTCACTACACTTTTGAAAGGCATTCAAAAAACCCACGAGTTAATCTAGAGTGCGGTTGTAAGGAGTACTGCAATTAGAGATTTGTGTGCAGGCCTAGGAAAGGCTAGTGGGATTGAATCACTTGGGATAACACTGCAATATTGAGTTATTTGTAATCCTACGGGCATTATGTTGTAAGCCAAACTTGGTAGAGTGTGTGAGGTTGTGTGTAATCTCCATTATTGATGATGTAATGTCCACTTTGGGCTCAAATTTGAAAGATACGAAATTTGCAGAAAACCCCAATAATAGCAAACTGAAATAAATTTTCAAACCCTAGCAGCAACTGATTTTTATTAATTTATGGCAGCTCACATACACAAAACAGTTGGAAATAAATATAGAAACCCTTCAAAATATTTTATTCATGAGCTGGAACAATTATAAGACAAGAGCCCACAACAAAAAAATATTTTGTAATTTTTATTTATTTTTGGACCAGCTGGAATAAATGAATGACAACAACAAATACACTTCACAAATATGGTTGGAAATAATGATTCCAAAGCCCAAATACAAGTCCGGAAAGTGCAATTAACCTCTAAAAATATGAGGAACCCAATTATCTGATAGAAAGTGAGTTGTTGTGCCCTAGAAGCCAACAAACTTCACCCTAGGAGGGGTCGCCACCCTAGGAGAGGGTCTGAAAACTCCCAAAAATGCCCTAGCAGCCCTTCATCACAAGAACCCTCACTGAATCAATTTATTGAAGCCCAATGGAAACCCCTGAATGGAGAATCCTCAAGGATTGAAGGGTTTTCGTCCTTCAATTAGGGAACAAGGAGGGTTTTCATCCTCACTTGCAGCCCCACAAGAGGGTTTCTGTCCTCAAGTGGAAAGGAATGAGTGGCAGCCCAAAACCTCATGAAAATTATGATAAGGAATAGATGATCCTCAAACAAGCCAAATGACCTCCTTTTATACACAAATGATGGCACAAACCTCTAGAACAATCTCCAAAAGGGGTCACCCCACTTGGAGAATTAATTTGATTTAATTATTGCCTTTTCCCTCCAGTTTCTTTCTTCACCTTGGGTCGGCCACTTTAGCATTTAAAATAAATTAATCTTTTAATACTTTTCTCCTTTTTATGTTTTCACTTTATTCCATAAAGTCCCTTCCTTTTCATCCCTTTAGCCGACATATAATAATGAATAGGCTAAATACTTTAAGTATTTAAAAATACCTTTTATTTTAATATTATTAAGTTACTCAAGATTTGGAAATGACCGGGCCCAACTTAAAACATTTTTAATCATTCTAGAAAAGGGGTACACTACAAATGAATAATGAAGTTTGTTACATAATTTCCATAGCGTGTGTTGTTTTTTTGATTGCACGGTCTAAGGAATCCCTTTACTGGGACCCCTAATCGTGACTACATCATTTAGTATTAGAGGGAGGCACAAGTTTGTGTTGAGGAGCGAAGATATGAAGTTTTCCATATTTGCGAGGTGGGTAGAGAACGAAGCGAGGAAAAAAAATTGTGTGACTTGCATAGCTTTGCGAAGGTGCAACAATAGGTTTGCATGGTTGCTAGAAGACAAGATACCACCAAGAAGAGTAGGGTGAGGAGGCGTAATAGTTACTAATGTGGCTAGAACACTTGATGAGATTGTGGAAATGTTGCGGACAATGCATATTAGGTTGACTATGGTAAAAGAAGATAGAGGAAAAGGATTCGTCTCGAGGGATTTTGTGAGTGACGTGGAAGAGGAAACAAAAGAAGTGATTTAAGGTGGAATGGAAGGACGTCCATTGCCTGAACATTTGGATTATGATGAAGGGAGGCTTCTTAAAGCCATGTCAAAGATTGGAAGAGGAGTGTGAATGGAGGTTCCATGTTTTACACGACAATGAATGCAAATAAGCTAATTGATTGGCTCATGGAGATGGAAGAATACTTTGAGTTCGATGAGGTGGTGGATGAGTGCAAGGTGAAGATCGACATACCAAGTGAAAGGTCATGCAACTTTGCGGTGGAAGGAAATTCAGATGGAATGCAATAGGAAGAGTAAGGACAAGACTCGCTCACCGAGAGAGGATGGTTGCGAAGCTGAAAGGGAATTTTTAGCATGGTGATTACCATTTGGCTCTATCAAGAGCTTGTAGAATTTGCGACAAATGATTTAAGTGTGAATGAATGCACCGAGGATTTATACAAGATCTTAATTTGATTTGGTGATAGTGAAATGGATCAAGAGAAGGTAATGTGGTATATCAATGGATTCGAGTGTGTGATGCAAGATCAAATCAGCACAATGAAGATGCATATGGTGGAAGAGGCGTACTAATATGTGTTGAGAACAGAGAAGTTGGCACAAACACAAAATGTCATGTGAAGGCCAAAGCGAAGCTTGACGGTGGTAAGGAACCAATAATGTGAGCAGGAGAGTAAATTAAGGCATAAGTAATGTGCAAGGACAGCAAGAGGGAGAGGTTGAGGAGGAGGATTTAGAGGTACATGCTTTCGATGTAGAGAGTTGACACCGCACATATGAGTGTTCCCATACCCACAAAGTGATGGTGGAAAGTGAGGGAGTAGTGGAAGCACACACATTTTTCAAGCAGATGCAAAGTCTATAGAAATTAGTGTGTATTGGGGAGAACTCGAGAAAGGAGGAAAGTTGCTCACAAAGAAGGACAATCTTGAAGGTCATAGAAAGAGAGAAGAGTTATGGAAAAAGGGGTGACATATTTTCCAAATAAGATGTATGATGAGAGGTAAATGTTATGTAGTTACGGTCTATAGTAGAAGCACAAATAGTGTGGTGTTCATAGAGATGGCTAGGAAGTTGTGATTGGAGTGCAAATTGCATCCAAACCCTTATAGAGTAATGTGGTTGGTAGAAGGACAAGAAGGCAATGTGTGAGAGTAATGTGAAGTGGAGATGAATATTTGAAGGTTCACGGACAAAGTTCGATTGATATCTTATTGATGGATGCATGTCATGTTTCACTGGGAGGTCATGGAAATTCGATTTGGAGATGTTGTATGATGGGAGAGCCAATACAGTAAGAGTGTAGAAGGATGGAGAGTCATATTCTGAATCCACCAAGGATAGAAGATAGAGCACACACCAAATTCATTTGGTTATGTGTGAAGAAGGAGCAAATCTTGTGTGATGAAGAAAGTAGAGTGTGCCCAATAACGCAACAAGGCATCATGCAAAGAAGAGCAAGTGATGTATATGTAGTGATGTGAGAGGAAGTAGCATAGGAAAGAGTGCACAAGAGAATGAGCATTTAATATACAAGTGAGAAGACTGTAAAGATGTTGTGCGAGAAGAGGTGGAGAAAGGAGACACCCAACGTAGGGAGTGGACGCCGGTTTGAGGGGAGAAAAGGTTGGGTATGAGTACACTTGGGCACATTTGAATGAGTAGGTCGGTCCTATACCCAATCGAAGGAAAAAAGTTGGAAGATGGGGAGTCCCTCGCTGCACGCAAGCATGCTAAGACCTTACCGATAGGTTGAATGGGCGGTTCTACCACTTAGCCCATGTGTGTAAGCACTTACCTCACACATTTTCTTACCCAGGTGTATGGTGCGGGGACATTCGGGTTTATGTGTAATCTTGCAACAACCAACAAAAAAATAGAGTAGATTTTGTGTTTGTAAATATTGTGTGTGACATTGGCAGATTGCTTGGGAAGGTCTGTGGTATTTCATTGATCAAAGACAAGTCTTCGGATATGTATTTCATTGCACAAGTGAAAGAGGAAAATGTTGATTTCTTAGCCAAGAGGTCTTACGCAGTAAAGGACATTCGAAGGCATCACAACACCTCCATGTTCTCGCTACTACACTGTTCAAGATCATTTCTAAAGACGACTCAATACTTGTATACTTCGTGCAAGATTGGAATATTGTGTAGAAGACTTGGCAGTTTAAAGACAAGACCAAACTCCTTCATTATGTGTGCAATAAAGCTCAATTCATCTATAAAGGCTTGCACTACGTACGCAAAATGGAAAGGTCATTGGGACTTCCACATGAGATACTTGAAGATGTGGCGTGTGACGAGTCTATAAATTGACTTGTTAAATCATCCAATAATAATACCTTTACTCTAAAAACATTAATCAATGCATTGGATGGTTCGATTGATCAAGTCCAAAGTAAGGAAATAATGCATCTTATCTTTATTGAAACTATGTGGACTAATGATTAAGGTTTTTCCAACTAACCGCGTTGAAAAAAATGCATGGTGATGTGTGTAGGTCAATAAATTCATAATAACCGCCAATGCAAGGTGTCATAGTCAAGGTTGGATGTGTATTCCATTATGAAGACTATTTTGAAGGAAGTTAATGAAGACTGAAAACAAGGAATCCGGTTCCTAGTTCTTTTATGAGTTGTAACCAACTCCCAAATTGTTTTCATATCCAACCGCCTAGATTCCTGGGCATGTGTTGGAAGGCAGCGGCTATAAAATGTTTGTCTTGACTGATATGACAATGTAATAGAATAGAGGAACGTAATAGGAAGATAATAGTAGATATAGTTATTTCTAGTTTGTTTTGTAAGAAACTCCTTTTTGAATGAATAAAAGCATGTTGTTCTGAGAGAAAAAATGTGTCAACAATCCAATCCAAGGGAGAGCAAGGGCCCACTCAACCGAGGAATTGGCTATTTTGGTATTTATGTTCATGTTTTTCTTGCATTTTTGAATTTGAAATGAGCTTAACAACAACAATTTCTAGCATTTGCAACTTGAATCAACATTTCTCTTTCAATAATTATTTCATTGTATCTTGTTTTTAATTCCAGCAAGTTTCATTTCAAGGTATCTTCATTTTGCAAAGCATTTCTTTCCACGTTGGTTTCAGTAGACTAAATATTGTTTGTGTTGTTGTTTAATTCTAAGTAGCTTAGAGTTATTGCTTTCAGTAGTTTTAAAAGTTGATTACTTTCAGTAGTTAGTGAAGTGAATAAATAGACTCAAACAAACAGATAAAGCCCCCCAAAAAACTAGAACCACCGTCACTAGTTATATGTTTATTGTCTTCATTGCATCTTGCTAGGACACCATCCTTGGTTAAAATGACATCAACTTTAGACTGGTTGATTAAAATGATTGGATATCACATTGACCCATCAGTGTGCATAGGCATCTTGTGTAAATAACATGTAGGTTCTCAAGCGAGCACAAATGGCGGGTTCTCTTGTTGGCCACATTGAGTTTACAAATGGAAGCCGACGAAGATTCACCTATTTCACTATTGTATTGCTAAGCTAACTTGTGTTTGCATTGAGTTGTGTTATGTTATGGTTCCCTAAGGCCTCATTTGATATTTTTACCACGCATTTAATATATTTATGGGTAGGATGTAGTGGAGCCTCATATTGCAAGTAGTTTATCGTATATCTATGTAAACATTTCCCTACACTTGAGAAAGATATTCAAAATCCCACAAGGAGTTAGTCTAGAGTGCAGTTGTAAGAAGTGTTGTAATTAGAGATTTGAACATAGGTTTGGGCGGGGCTAATGGGATTGAATCTTTTGGGGAACACTACAAGGGATTGAATGCACTCCAAGAGGGTTTTCATCTTGAATGGATGAGAGAGAAAGCAAAACGTGCTCCAACTCTAAGAGAATAAATTCCAAAAGCATGCATAAACATCTTCCAAGCCAAGCGACCCCTTTAAATAGCTAGAGGTGGCGCCAAAGACCAAATAGAATCCTCTTAAAGAGGACCGACCTCCTTGGGGACATAATAGTTCCGTTTTCTTTTATTAATCAATTGTCTTTTCACCCTTTTCCCCAACCTACTTGGCCATATGTAAAAACAAAGCTCACAAAAACAATTGAAAATCATGACATTAACTTCCCTTGCTCAATCCTTTTTAGCCCATGAGAAGTGGAATGGGCCCAAGGTCTTCAAAGAGAACTAGTGTTGAGAAGGGGACATTACAATATCCTTTGTTAGAGACCTTGGGAACAATTAATATTAATGCGCAAAATAAATTTAGGAAGATATGGTACAAGAGAAAGAAGGTTACTTTGCAAGATATCACACTTAGCAAGGAACAAAAAATGTGAATATGGAGCACGAGGACTCAAGGGTATTCTTCTATATTCTGAATATATTTAATACTAGGGCATCTTGGCCACCAATATATCTTGCATTGTGTTGATGTTGATTATATGCTTCATATTTTTGAATTATTATATGCAAAGATCTTATCAAACAAATGCGTGTGTACATAAGTAATCAATGGGTAGGTATACTCAAGATAGGGGAAGAACACTCATAAGAGGATTTTAGGACATGGTTAAGTAGTTTACATGAGATGATAAGGTGCTAGTACGGAAATTAATCAACCTATCTTGTAGGCATGGAGGTAATAAGATATGTAGGGTGATATAAAGATATGTAGGGTGATATAAAGATCTAGGTGAAGTTGGGATAGTCTTATAAGGGAAGACTAGATTGGAGTCCAGGGGAACTACAAGATCCAAAAGATGCTAGTCGGGAAATAAATCAACCGATCTAATAGCCCTTTCGTATATAATGAATCATCGGAATGTGGCAATAAAAATTCCTAAGGTAACTACGAGAAATTTGAGAGGGAAGATAGCAATGATCGGCATAGAACATTGTGAAAGCCTAGAGATGCATAAGATGTTCAAGTAGGGATGGTATAAGGGAATGTCCTTATACCCTAATGCCTGTCACAATGCTAACATGTTTGAAAAGAGACAGAGAAAAGAATGCAAAATAGGTGGGAGAGACTTAGAATCTAGCTTGTATGACAAGGGGATTGTAATGTCCCCATTCCATGCCAAAGGCCTTGAGGCTTATTTCCGTCTTAGCTTTGGTCATACCCAAGGGGCTAGAGACGTGGAGGTTATTGGGTATGGGTTTATTTTATTACCACCTTCACTTTATGTTATATTTTGTCATTGACTTAAGTGATGGGCGACTAGGTGGTACTTTATGTTCTATTTCTTCGTTGGGACAACTTAAGTGTACTTTTTTAGCATGTGCAAAATAAAGTCACTTAAGTTATGTTTATGTTTATAAGAAAATACCCAAAGGGGGTCGACTTGGGGTTAGGTGGAGGAAAAAGGTTATTTATACCCCCTTGAGGTCTTTTGGAGGGCATTCAGACATTCAATCATTTTGAGTTATTGCTATTTTCAGTTTTATCACTTGTGGAGGTTAGATTTTGCAGGATCCCTAACTTTGGTTGTGCGAGATCCATCCCTAGTTGGTAGAGCATTCTTCGGTGAGGGTTTTCCACCCATAACTTTGTTGGCTAGATTTTCTCGCATAGAATAAAACTTAGGCAGTCATGAGATAAATCTCCCTCATTTATTGGTGAGGCTCTTATGTCGATTTGTCAATTAAAAAATGTTAGTATCTATATGGGGTTTTACTTTAACTGTTCACTCATGAACCATAGCTATACTGATTCTGCAGCAAGTAAGCGAGATGTTTAAGAAAGAAAATATTTATAAGAAGGGAATTATAAAAACATAGAGAAGAAATGGGAAAATGTGCATCCCAATCAATGATATGAGTTGATTGCATGCATAGAAGAAACCAATAGATATCAACACAAAATTATAAGCAAAGGTAGCTCTAGATCTAGATCTAAAATAACATAGTTTATTCAAAGATCTAAGATGGAAAGCTAGAAACAAAATACACTGTGACACAAAGTTTTCCGGAAATCTGCTCTGTATATTCCTTTACTTCAAGTGGCTCTCAAGGGTTTCAACAAAAAGTCCGGAACACAAGAATGCAAGCTTACAAATTTTGATCCTTAACCCGGAGGTTCTTCTCCTACTTATAGAATGTAGAGGGGTGATTACAAGTCGGAAGCTTTTAGTTGAACTGATACATGTAGAAGTGGGAAAGAAAACAACTGACAATCTCCCTCCTGGAATTCCTCTTTGCATGACATGCATGATTTGCAACTAAAAATAGAGCCTTCTATTTTGCACATCTACCACCTATCTTCAAGTAGTCGACTTCTTCAAGTAATGGTTTTTAAACCAATCACTTAAGTTGTATAATTTAATTGATCGCTCAATTACTTTGTTGGAGGAAAGAAGAAGGAAGAGGAAAGTTGCAGTCTTGTCCTTTTTCATGTCTGCATGCAACTGATTCTTTTGCCTTTGATTCTCACCAAACTGGACCTGGGAGCAGCTGGATCTGGAAACAAGCTGGAATTGGAAGCGGCTGGAATTTTGCCTTCGCCTTGTCTTCTCTTTTATCCTTGAAGCTTTTGCAGTTCTTCTCCAGTACATGCATCAGTGCAATGTTTGCCGTAAATAACTCTTTATTTTTAATTGCATATGAACAATTAAAAATTCTGGAAAGCACTCCGGGTGAATGCAACTTCAATGAAGGCTTCAACTGGAAGATTGGGAGCACATGCACAAGATCCTGGAAGGAATTTTCCATGCACTGACTTCTTCACGGGTGCATTTGAAACAAGAGGATGAAGCCTTTGCAATTATGGATCTGAATCTGGATCTGGATCTAGCACACTCCATGACGAATTCTGGCAGCTGGGATATGAATGGAAATGCTGCAACTCGAATGATTCCACTGCTTTTGACTGCACGCATGAGGGAAGTCTTTCCAGCTTTGATCTGTTAATCAATTCGGAAAGAGGTTCCAGGACCTAGATCTGTGTCTCCTATGTCTGCAAATTTGGAAGTGATGCATGACTCCGTTGTGTTTTCTTTTTCGTCCCTCTTTGCCATGGCTTTGTCTATCTTTGTCTGAACAATTCTTTTTCTTCTTATTTGGCTGGATTTCTTCAAAACTGGTGTAGATCTAGATAATTCTTCAGATTCGGAGGATATATTCAATGTATTGGACATTGATTAAAGCTCCTTTTCTTTTGTAAAGCACCTATAATGAATTCTTGCAATTAATTCAGACAAAGATGGCAACCGGAACATGAACAATGAATTTTAATCATAAAAATCTGCACTATTCAAGCCTGCTGCCCCAAAAATTGATGTTTTATTTGCATGCAAAGTGAGCATGAATTTTTCCAACTTCACCTGAGCACCTGTATCACTTATGCAAACAATTATGCAAACACAAATCAACCTCCTTCAATGCATGCGCCAAAATTGGAAGCTTTCAGCATTAAATCCACCTTCTTCTGGCAAAAATCCTCTTCAATATGGGGCGCACTTTTCCTCTGGGCTGCACTTCTTTACCTGTGAATTAATTAATTCATCCTTATGGCAGCCCATGCTTATATAACCCTCATAATTCTATAATTAATAATTGCCCTTCCTATTCTTGGCAATTAATTAATTAAAAATCATGCTCTTCTCTTTAACTGGTGTGCTAAAATTGCATGTTTAAGGACAGCCATCCAATAAATTAAATTTAATCAATTTAATCATCCACTCTTCACTCCACTTAAGCTTCATAGTGTGCTTTAACCTTAGCCACTAAAAATAGGAATTAATATAATCATTTAATACTTTAAAAAGTATTATTTCCTTCTCAAAAGGGGTGCACTTTTCCTCATGAAGGGGCTGCCATTAAATAAATAAATTTATTTAATTTTAGACAATCTATTTCCATCTCCTTTATTCCCCTTTGCTTTTGTTGACTTTCTTCCATGCTTGGGCGCCAATTTTAGAAGAGGAATTAATTAAATTAATTAATTAATAGGCTGCCTTTATCTCCCTAAAGGGGTCGCACTTTTTGGCTAAAGAGAATTCTATTTTTAAAAATACATGAAAATGAGAATTTTTACCCTGCAAGGCAGCCGCGAAATCCCATTGTCACTTAAGTCAATTGACTTTCATAATGAGATTATTCACCCTGCAAGGCAGGTAATAAAATCCCATGATTCACTTAAGTGACTTTTCTTTTATTCCACAATGAGAATTTTTACCCTGCAAGGCAGGCAATAAATTCCCGCCTGCCTGCTGCCTCTAATTTTCCCACTGCAACTTAAGTGACTTTTCTATCATGGGAAAAAGTACTCTGCAAGGTAGACAATAAATTTCCAGCTGCATGTTGCTTCTAATTTTCCCATTATCCACTCTAATTATTTGTTTTCCAAATATGCAACCAGCCCAGAAGAGGCTTTTTGGTGCACGACTTCGTCTTTTCCCGAAACCGGACTTCCGATGTCGACTTCCTTCTGGCATAATGTGCGTATATGATCCCCAATTACTCCAGGCCAAGAATCAGGCCAAACCAACAAAGGAATTGATCTAGAGAAATTTCACAGAAAACGAAACGGGAAAACACAAACACAAAAAGTTGCCAAAAGTCACAAATAAAGCCTAGAACTTATTCCTAGTTAAAACCCTTCTGGTATATAGGAATAATGATATGTTCGATCACAACAGGGTTAAATCGGAGCGCAAATTGCCTCAAACGGGGCTCAAAATAATTAAATACAAATTTCCCACAGACAAATCCTCGACGACAGAATATAACAATTTTGGGCATCTGGGTATTTGGCGAAAATGGCTAATATGGCTCTTTGGGAATATCTTGACGCAATACAAGAACTTTCTGGCAATAAAAACACAAAACGACCCATTATTTTAAAAGTACGAAATTTTTCGGATAGGGTAGTCACAAATTTCAGGATGAAATCTGGGACACTAGACTTGCTATTCAAATTTTTGGATCAAATTTGGAGAATAATAAAAATTTCAGATTCAGAGATAGAGGACAGCCATTCTTCATCAAGGTCTTCGATTATTTTTAGAACTGTGGCTATTGAGTGTCTCCCACAAGGAGAGCGACCTATTTAGGAAGTTTGGCAAGCAATTTGGAAGGGTTTTAGGGTTCTGTTTCTGGAGATTTCAGATCTGAAGATTGTTCTTGTCATATTGATGCCATAAAAAATTATTTCAGCCATTTTCTATTGATATTCTGGAGTTTACGGTCAGTTGTACTTTTCCCTCATTTGCTGTCATAAAATAAATTCAGATTTGGCTCTTAAAAATTGTTTCTCAGTTGTTTAATGTTCTCTATAATTTTCTACATCTTTTGAAGCTTCTGGGTATTGTTGAAAGTGAATATTTTTGAAGATATATATTTTTTTAGAATTCTGTACCTTGCTGTCCTGGAAAAATCAGAATTACAGTCTGTAGATTTTTAATTAATTTCTGAGTTTTAGAGTGATATCCTAAAAGGGATATTTTAGGGATATAAATATGTAAAAGGAGGAGAAAGTGGATGCATCCACGAAAAAAACATGTTCTTTACTGGAATCCAAACACGCTAACGAGGTTGGCAAGACTAGGGGTTTTCCAAATCAAGGATTGAAGGAACCCGATTATGTAGGTGTCGGTAGAGGCTCCTAGTTAAGTATAAAGCTATTTCCAACATTAGCTATGAGATGCTATGATAGTAAATGTTATTTTCTACCTTCTCACGACATTTCTATAGGCCTACTACGAGGATTACATACTACTCGTGAAAAGGAAGGACACCAAATGCGAGATATGTGACCTCTTACCCCAATTAGAAAATCCTATCACACCCCAAAAGATTTCAAGCTTTGTGACGAGGCCAAGAGTTTGAGATTTCAACTAGGATATGGGATGTGCCAAATGATATCATGTCTTTTTGTTTGTGATTGACTTTTTTGATCATGGTAATTGACTTTTTCTATTACCTTTTGCTTGTTTTTTTCTTTGATAATATGGATTTTAACTTTTCTTTTGGCTTTTGGCTTTCCTCCTCCATAAGCATTCAAAAGGTTAATCAAATGGTTATGAAAGATGACTAACACTAGAGAGCTTACACCTAAATTAGCCATAAATAATAACCTACAAACCATGATGCTTAGATACTCCTAGAATTGCACCTTAGAAAAAAGTGCTATCTCGAAAATGACCTCGATGGGCCCAATAGGAAGTGTATAACATAAAAGGTAGATAATGAGCTATGATTGGGTTGCCCCAAGCATGATATATAAAGGAGTGATATAATGATGGACATATTTGATACTTTTGTCACAAGAGAGGGTAAAATGTGGATGAAAGACAAGTAGATAGACTGCAAGAGTTGAGCTACAAGAAGCACAATTGACTCTAGAGACAAAATGACACTCTCGACCATTTCTATTCCTTTCTAAGAGGATTCCTTGTTTGGGTAGGGAGGTGACGATATGTCGCTAGTGAAATGGAATGAGAATTCAGAAACTAAATTTGTTTAAACCAAAATTGTATTTTATTAACTCAAAGAAGAGATGCAAATACATATTTACTACAAAGCGAATGACCATTCAGTTCATCTCAAGATAACTATTCAATTCACCTTCTATTGGCTAGATTTTCTCGCACAAATGCTGAAAACCTAGGCAGTCATGAGATAAATCTCCCTCATTTACCGGTGAGACTCTGTGTAAGATTTTGTCAGTTATATGTCCTAATATCTATTTGTTGGTATTACTTTAACTATATAGCTCATGAACTATAGCTAGACAATTCGCAACAAGTAAACAAATTTGTAAGAGAAAGGAAATATCTCGTAGAAGAGGAACACAATAGAAAGCAAGAAGAAAGGAGGGAAGATGTGCAACCCAATCAATAGTTCACAGAGTTGATCGCATGCACAGATAAAACATAGATATTTAAGTACAAGATTTAAAACAAAGGATAGTTTCGATCAAATCTATAATAACACAAAGTTTATGAATAGATCTAAAAAGAAATAAGAAACAAAATGCACCTTTAACACAAAGTTATTCGAAATCTCTTCTCTATTCCTTTGCTTGCAGAAATCGGGGTTTCACTCAAAGTCCGGAACACAAGAATGCTGATTACAATTCCAATCCTTTAACCCGTAGGTTCTTCCTCTACTTATAGTGTGTAGAGGGGAAATTACAAATGGGAAACTGCAACTGAACTAGAACATGAAGTAGTAAAGGGAACATTTGACAATCATCTTCCTAGAATTCCTCTCTTAGTGACATGCATCAGGAGTTTAAGCCAAAATTGTGCACATCTGTCACCTATCTTAAAGAATCTTTCCAAATAACTTAAAGTAATGGTTTTTAAACCAATAACTTTAATTTTACATTTTCATCCGAGAACATAAGAAATAAGAGAAGAAAGAAGATTTGCCAGCTGTAACACTTATACTTTCTTTTTGTTCTTTGATATTGAATATACTTGTCAAACATGTAACTCAACATCTTCCCATCTGTTTTAACAATAGCATCTCTCTCGGTTCTGAACTGTAACAACCCTCTGGACAAAGCAACAGCGTTAGCCTTCACTTTCTCTAAACCAGGCCCATATCCCTCAACATTTGCTTGAAGCTTTATGAGTCTACCAATTGAATCCATCGTGAAAGGTATGGTGGCTTCATCAACTTCTTTCTGCACAACCAACATAAATTCCTCATGGGAAGTAGGTAATTCATCTGGGATGCTCTCCGACACTTATCCCATCTTACTCTCCAGCAACTACATCCTCTTCAGCATGAGTTTGAGGATCTCTACGTGGAAGGAAACTGAAATTTCTAACTACTTCCCCTTTTCTACCAATCCATCAAGCACGATCTCGCTTTAATCAACACATCCTTTGGCAACGAGTGTATCTTAGCCAAAGTATCCAGATGACTTTCAACAACTATGTTCTCATCTTCTATCTGTGTCATCAGTTCCTTTAGCTGAGATGCTGCCCTGTGCATGTTCTCCAATTCAGCCGGTATTGGTTCGAATTGCTCTGAAGCTTGGTGAATGATTTGTTCCTTCCAGTGGGCAATAGCTTTGACCTGGTCCCCTGCATCTTCTACCTCCTGCATCAGATGATCACTCACCTGCTCATGTGCTAGAATGGGATGAGAGGAAGGTTTGGCAACCTTAGCAATGATCTCGCATGGCCGAACACCTACCTTTGAAGCTTGGATCTTCTCTTTGTCAAGCTTAAGGAATAAAGTGTTCATTAGTGTCTGCGTATCTTGCTTTAATCCTTCTGTGGTAGTTTGACCTATTGGCACTTTGGTCACTGCTATATTAGCTGCCATGAGCTCTCCCTTGTGCTTTCCTTCTGCTGGAATAGATAACTCAACGAACTTCTGTCCCGATTCCTCAATAATCAACCTAGAAGTCATTTTGGCAACTTTAGGTCTTCCATCTCTTCCCCCAAACTCAGGAGCAACTAAAAGTCGTGTTCTTCCAGGTTGATCTCTTCTCTTGGCTTCCGGGATTGTCTGCAAATCTAACTAGGATGAAAAGTTGCTTCTTGGGGAATGAGAAGTCGTTGAGTGCACCACCATCTCATGCTCTGATTCCGTTTTATTAGAATTCGCCACCGTGTTATGACTGCCACCCTCTGAATTGTCCAAAGAATGCTTTTTCAAACTCTGCCATCTGTGCTTTCAACTTCTTCGCATGGATAGGTGAGGACCTGAGTGGTCGAGGAGAAAATACAAATGATCTTTGGATTCAAAGGAGGAACAACAAGATCTCTCTAGGGTTCTAGGGCTCTTTGAAGTACTATGAGTTGATGTTGGAGAAGTTGGAACTAAACGATAGCCGTAGATTTGGCCTTCTCCTGTGTGTGAGACTTCTTGTGAACTTTAAGCTTTTCCGGCCTTTCTGCTGCTTTCACCTTTGTGCTTTCTTTTGCTGGAATCTCCTGCGGTAAAGTTGCCTGTGATCTGATTCATCAAAGCTTCATCCAGGCAATACCCCTTTGTCAACAACCAGTTCAAAGTGTTAACCAGAACTGCGGAAGATCTTTCTTCAATCGTCTGGCAGCCACCAATGTTTTCCTGAAGAGCAACTCTATCTCCTCCCATCTGATGATACGAGTCAAGTATCACATGCCCATCATCTGCGAGATTTGCAGGTATCCGTGCCAAACCATAATCAGACACTTGTTGCGTCGATAACCTGTTGAAGTCTTTCTTTCTGACTTCATACTCGTTCTTGCACTTCATCCAGAAGTCCTCCAACGAAGGCACATGTGAGTATTCCTGGGAGATTGTCTTCCTCGCTACTCCATATGGGTCAAAGTTCAACCGTGCTGGGAAGAACTCAGGCTCATACTCAGAAAACATTTCAGCTTCGACTCCTCTAGCTTTGTGGATGCTCGAGAGCTGTAATAACCCACTGTGACTGGAAAGAAACCTGTAGACTTGTGCCGCTTTGATTGTAAGTCATGCATCTCCACGAGCTGTCTGCGCATAACTCCATGATGACTCACATGTCGCTTTCGATACCTTGCAACTTTACTAGTTCTCCGAAAAGCCGCTTACTCCCGAGATAGGTGAAGTCTCGCAAATTGGATGAAAATCTAGCCGTCTTTGGATACACCTTTCCAAGCTTCTTTGCTTACCCGGTTGGTCTTCAAATCACCATTTAGTTTGCAGATGCATTCATAGAAGAACCCATCGTTGACTACTTTGTAATCTTTGTGGCATTTAGGAATTGTCAACTGTGGGTAGCACTCAAAAATAAGATCTTTCGCCAATACGCCCCATCTATCCAACTTGAAAATATACCTGTGCGAGGCTACTGCATATACCAGGTATGAAGTCATTTTGAAGTTGTACGTCGCCTCACACTTCGGAGTTGCTCATCGATGTTGTCACCAATGATCTCTACCCAATTGATTATTGAATCAGCTCTGTTGATCTCAATGGTCCTCACGAAAGCATACATCCATGAGCGGAAGTTGTGAGTATTGACTTCTCCACTTAACCTGCAAAGCAATTTAGTAATATCATCCACCTCCTGCACCAAATTAGATCATGGAAGAGTCCTCGGGAACTTTGATGGAGACCTGGGCTTCTTCATATATCTGTTGTTCATTATGCCCACGCAATCTGCTTTGTGTTTCTCCCATCTGTTGCTTGCATCCAGCATGCTAATTGCAATCACCACTTCGTGTTGGAATCTTCAGACAATAATTAATAAACTGTGCATCCAACCTGATTATTGTCTTTCCCGCATCCTGGATTGTTCTGGACCCTTCTCTTTCATCTCGCTTCATAATGGCTAGAAGCAATCTTTTGTACGTGTTCTTTTTCTTTTAATCCTATAGAAATACTTTGTAATTGGATAAATTTGTGCGATCAAGCAATTTCTTCAGATTTAGAAGATATATTCAATGTACCTGACATTGATTTGAACTCCCTTTCACCGAATGAACACCGTAATGAATACCTGCAATTATTTCGACAAAGATGAAGTCCAGAGCATGAATACTTGATTTACCACCAAAATCTGCATATGAAGCCCGTTGCCCTAAAATTTGAGGCTTTACTCGCATGCAAAGCAAACATAAATATTTTTAAATTCACTGGGCACTTATAACAACATGCAGATAATTTTCATAGCATAAATCAAGCTATTCCAACCCTAGGCACCAAACCTTGAAGCTTCCCGGCAATGAAAAACACCTCCAGATGCATGAATCCTCCTTTCCTTGGCGCCAAAACTGTTTGGGCTGCAATCCTTAGCAAAAAGAATTAATTGCTTCTTCATTATGGTAGCCCATACTTATATAACCCTCAACATTCTTTTTCTAATAATTGTCCATCCTATTCCTGACAATTAATCGATAAACAAACATGTTTATTCACCCAAATTGGGCGCCCAATTGTGCATGCTGCTGGTTGCCATTAAATAAATTTATTTTATTTATTTTTAGCATGCATCCTTCAGTTGTTTTTGGCTTGACTTCTTTATTTGACTTTTCATTCATCCATGGCGCCAAAATTAGGCAGAAAAACTATTAATAAATACCATTAAAAGCATTGTTTAATGCCCAAATGGGTCGCACTTTTTGATAGGGCTGATTTCTAAAAATAACAAGCTGATTTTGATGGGATTATTTACCATGCACTGCAGCTCCAAAAATCCCTACTTTCACTTAAGTTGTTTGACTTCCATAATGGGGATTTTTACCTTGCAAGGCAGGCGAGAAATTCCTGCCTGCCTGCCACTACCAAAATTTCCATTGTTAAATTAGAACATCTCCCAAAAAGTGCAACTTGCATTAAAACTGGCCTCCTTTGATAAAGTACGATTTGCATGGGTGAATAAATCTCTTTGGTGGGAAAAGTTAGCTTGCTAGGTAGGTAGAAAATTCCCATAGGTGCGTTAAGTGATTTTTCTTTATTTTATAATGGGAATTTTTACCCTGCAAGGCAGGTAAGAAATTCCCGCTTGTTTCTTTGCCTCTAATTTTCCCATCGCAGCTTAAGTGACTTTGACGTCATGGGAAAGTGTACCTTGCGAAGGTAGATAAGAAATTCCCGCCCGCTTTGCCACTACCAAAAATTCCATTGCAGCTTACACTCATTAATTCCAAAAAATGCGACTTGCCTGGGAGAGGCTTTTTGTGCATGACTTCATCTTTTTTGGTCAAAAGTTTGCATTTTGAGGCTGATTCCTTCTGGTGCTGCGTTAGTAGATGATCTCCAGATGCTTCAGGCAATTAAACAGACTATACTGGACAAGGAATAGACCTAGGGGAATTTCACAGAGAAACTGCAGAGAAAACCGAGAAAACGCAAAAGAAATAAATAAAAGCGGAAACGTTGCGGAAGTTGCGAGAAGGCTCAATTCGTTCTCGGTGAAAACCCTATTGAGATGTGTGAATACTTTGGTAGGCTAAACTTCAACAGGATTCAATTGGAGCACAATTTACTTCAAATGGGGCATTATTTATTCAATAAATAATTAAATAAAAATTTCCCATAAACAAAACTTGGCGAGGGGTAAAATGAGTTTGGGCATCTGGGTATTTGTCGAAATTGGCTCATATGATTCACTGGGAATATCCTAACATAATACAAACATCTTCTGGCAATAAAAACACAAAAAGACTTATTATTTTAAAAGAACGATTTTTTTCAAATGGGTAGTCCTAGATTTCAGGGTGAAATCTGGGGACACGACCCTCAAACTCTCGAGATTCCATAAAGACAAATGCATGTTCCTAGGATTATTTACAATAACATTACATCTCCCTTAATCCGTAGGGGTTATTGTGAGAGTAAGCATGCCTTTGAAATTTTCAAAATTTTCTCTTCCAAGCACCTTTGTTAGAACATCTACTAGTTGCCCTATAGTTGGACAATGTAGTAATTTGTCATTGCGAGTTTCAAATAATTCTGAATCAAATGATATTTTGTGTTTGTGTGCTTGGTTCGGTTGTGAAAAATTGGATTCTTGGTCATTTGGATTGCTGAAGTGTTATCAACAATGAATGGTGTAGAAGAATCCCGTTTTACTCGGAAATCTACAAGAATCCTTTTTAGACATAGTATTTCCTTGGTTGTCTCTACAGATTGCCTTGTATTTTGCTCTATGGCACTGCATGCTTCTTTGATTTCCAAGAGATGACTACTATTCCGAATTTCATTAGGAGACCTTAGTTGATTTCCCATCATGAAAATCGCTTTGCATAGTATGAATTTGAATATCCAATCAATTTGAAATCCACTTCCTGGAGTATTTTAGTACAAAATTTTGTGTTCCCATTATATATTGAAGCACTCTCTTTGCTTCCACCCAATGGTTTTCCTAGGTTGTTGCATGAATTTAAATAGAACCCCAACCACAAAAGAAATGTTTGGTCTAGTTGTGATTACATAGATCAAACTTCCAATGAGTTGTTTATATTTAGTTGCATCTATAAGCTCCAAAGTATCAGCTGATGTTAGCTTCAAATTCTATTCCATGGGCGTCCCAGTGGTTTACAGTCTGTCATTCCAAATTTGCTCAAAATTTCACCAATGTATTTCTATTGTGTAATGAAGATGTACTTTGATTGTTGAATCACTTCAACACCCAACTAGGATGAAGGTATGGAAGATTTTGATTTCAAATCCTTTTGCTAATTCTACTTTGACTTTTGCAGTGTATCTTTCATTGTTTCATGTGAGAAGCAGATCATTTGCATATACAAGGAATATAACTGTTTTGTCAACCGATTTGACAAAAAGAGTTGCATATTCAAATTCAAATGATTGAAACTTAATGTTCGGAGGTGCTCAAGTGAGATTTCATACCATGCTTTGGGGGCTTGTTTAAACCCATACAATGATTTTCCCTACTTGCACTCTTTGTCTTGTTGGCCGCCTACCGCAAATCCTTCTACTTGAGTTATTTACACTTTGCTTCTTTGAGATCACCATTCAAAACAGCAGTTTTTATGTCCATTTGATGGACTTTCCATCCGTTCTATGCTACCAAAGACAACAAAGTTTGAATGGTAGTCCATTTTGATGTAGGTGCAAAAGTCTCATTATAGTCTATCCCTTCCTTCTAGGCAAATCCTTTTGCGACAAGTTGTGCTTTGTGTTTGTCAAGTGAGCCATCTGCTTTGTACTTGTTGTGAAAGACCCACTTGCAACCAATTGGTTTATAGTTGATTGGAGGATCAACCAACTTCCAAGTCCCATTTTTGACCAAGGTATCATATTCATTTTTGATCGCTTTTTTCCATGCATCCAAATTTTTGCTTGTTTGAAGGAGGTTGGTTCGGAGTCAAAAGCAATATAAATTCATAAAATATACTTAAATTAAATGTAAAAACAATGTTAAATGATGCGAGAAGTGACTCTATAGAATGCCATAGGCCCATATGCATATTTTCGATTAAGTTTTGACCAAAAAAGAGAGTACAAAGTTTGCAAACAAAAATGCTCATAGAGTCATGTCACATGTGACTTTTGAAGTATCACTATCAAATATCAATAATATTCTATTTCATTATGCACGCCTAAAATAAGTCTGTTGCACTGGAGGCTGCCTCGTGGAAGTGGAAGGTAAATATTCCTCCTCTGCAACACCAACATTGTCATCTACAAACATATCATCTGGATCATCACCAACTTCTAATGTCCCTGATGGTATTGCTTCTTCAGTCTCCCTCTCCAAAGCTGCTATCTCCTCTGTAGTAAACATAGGCTCCGCATCATCAGGCTCAACAATCCAGTCATCATATGGATCAATGTCAGCCAAGTCGATTGCATCATAACTCTGTGCCCCCTCCACTTGTCTCACACGAAGACGAAGATTGTATCGCACGAAGACAAGGTCATTGAGGCGTTGTGTTGTCAACCTGTTGCGCTTCTTTGTGTGAACAGACTTGAACATGCTCCAATTACGTTCGCATCCAGAAGCACTGCATGGCTGACACAAAATGCGGATGGCTAGCTTTTGAAGATTTGGTGTTTTTGCACCATAATCTTCCCACCACAAATCTGCAAATAAAACATTTATAATTTTGTAAGTTAACTAAGCTTGAATAAATAAAAGAATTCTAGACTTCTAGTTTCTAGTTCTATGTGTAATGAGACTAAATACAAATGACTCAATTTGTTTTTACCTGGCTGAGAAGTGTTTCTTCTTTTCACACATAGAGCCGAAGAAAAGAGCCTCCCCTCTGCAGTCTTATAAATCTGCAGCTCATCAACAATTGCATCTCTAATATCTTCGTCAGATATCATCCTCTCTATGCACGTATTAAGGCCATCCATAACCTCCTCATCAGCCTTAAATGATGGGGAATAGAAAAACTTCGGGTTTAGGTAGTACGCATTGCATGTATATGCCGATGAAGTGTCTTGTTCCATCTGCGATCAATTATACGCCAAATGGGTTCATATTTTCGTTGATTGTGCCCATAATATTTAGCTATGGCCTCCTTGGCCACATCCATAGCCTCATACAAATAACCCATTGGGTTTTTCTCCCCATCCACCATCCGTAGAACTCGAACCAAAGGCTCTGACACCTAAAACAAAATAACATATATATTTAAAATTGAAATTAATAAAAAATTATATAACAAATGATAAATAAACAAATATTCAAGTTTAGATTACCTTCATGATTTCTTCCATTTGCTTTGCAAACATATCATCAAAAACAGTCTTCACAACCCTTTCTGCTTCGGTCTTCTTAGCATAGGGAGAGTCCAACCATCGCGTGCTCACAAACATCTGCTTAAGGGATGTTAATGAGGTTGCAATGCTCTGCAATGTAATGAAGTTTGTGGCAAATCGTGTGACCCCTGATCGCACAAGCTCCTTTCCATTGGTGTGCTCTCTCATCAAGTTTAGCACCCAAGTGTGATTGTAGATGAATTTTGTAATATTTCTTGCGTCCTCAACCACATTTTTCACCCATGAGAGTTTTCCTATGTCCTCCAATAAGAGATCCAAACAATGCGCTGCCTGAGGGTCCAAAAAGTGTAGGGTGCCTCTCCTCAAGAAGTCTCCCTGCTGCTACATATGCCGCCGCATTGTCAGTCACAACTTGGACGACATTCTCCACACCCACCTCTTTCACCACCTCATCTAACATATCACACAAAGTGATTGCAGTTTTCACTTGGTGGGAGGCATCAATTGATTTCAGGAAGACCAACTGCCCACCTGATGCCACTAGGAAGTTAATCAATGTGCGGTTTTTCCCATCTGTCCACCCATCAGACAAAATGGTGCATCCTTTTTTTATCCACACATTTTTTTGCTCTTCTACAAGAGTTTTGGTATGTGTGCGACGGAATCCTCCAACAATGGGCCACTCAAATCATGGGGAGTAGGAGCCTTGAACCCCTTCCCAACAACAGTCAATGCAGTGACCAAATTCTCCCAATATGGACTTTTTGCCACATTGAAAGGAATGTTGTTGTAGTACCAAAAGTTTGCATGACTATTCTTGCTTCATTGTGCATTTCTTTATTCCAAGCGGTACCTTCGAGTGAAGGTTGTGAACCAGAGTACTTCGAGGAACAAAAAACATTGCTGAACTACTATTAGTGGATGTGGATGAACCCCGTCCCAGTGTTTGACCTCGTGGAGTTGCGGCATTAGAAGATGCCTCAACGTCAAAACCTTCCCTCGCTTCCCTTCTATTTGCTAGGGCTGCAAGTGCATCAGCTTTCCTCTTCTTTTCTTCTTTTTTCTCTGCATAAGTTGCAAGGTAAGCAGACAACTCTCGTTGAGCCTCAGGTGGTGCTTGATTGCACACTGTCACTTCATTCCCTGGTATCCGTGCAATGTGGAACTTAAGGCGATAAACACCTCCACTCATCTTCATGCCACAATAATTGCATATAACACAAGTGCCCTCTGTTGGTTCACAATGCTTCCAAGAGGGGTCATTTGATTTAGGCTTACTACGAGCAGCTGAACCGGAACCGGATCCCGATGCCATTCTACAAAACAAAACAAAAAACAATTGTCTTAATGACTAAAATTAAGAATAAAATTGCTATTGCATGAAGAAAAAATTACGAAAAAACTATATTGAAAATGAAGACGTTAGTAAATTATGAATCATGATAATTTCATAGATAATATTTTTAAAATCGTTATACAATATTGATTCTTGAATATACTATTATTAATAATTTAATATACAGAATATACAGTATTTATACTTGATACTATGATAGAACTTAATAGTATAATACGTAATATTAATATTAATACTTATAGTATTTATTAATATTAATAATTTAATATATAGTAATACATATACACTATACACTGTACAGTATACACTTATAGTATTTACACTTACAATATTTACTATTTATAATATATTATTATATATTATACAAGTATTAATATTAATATACATTAATATACAGTCTTAATATACTATTATACAATATTAATATTAATACTTAATATACAATATTTTTATTTTTACTCTAATAATTTAATATTACTGTATTTTTAGAATTAGTATACTTTATTATTATTATTACGATTTTATTTAAGAATCGATTCATACTTTACGCTGGGCATGATGCACCACGAACTGGCCGCAAACCTGCCACGAAATCACACGGAATCACCACGAATTGGCCGCAAACCTGCCACGAAATGGCACGGAATCACCACGAACTGCTGCGAACTGGATTTGCTTGCCCTCCCACGTCGAATGCCCTCCAACAGACGTCTAATGAACACGGATTAAATAAATGCAAGTCGCAGCATAAAAAACGAGTTCGTGGAAAGAGAAAACAAGATAAAAAACAAAACGATTTGGTCTATTTTCGTGTTAAACCCTTGGCCGCGTTTTTGACCACGATTTTCGCTGATTTTAGCCACGATTTTCAACGATTTTGCAGGGTTTTAAATCGCGATTAATCGGATTACAAAAATTGCAATTTTTCATAAGTTAAATCGTTTGGATTAAGGAACACGATTTATCGCCGATAAATTGCGCTTTATCGCCGATAAATTGCGATTTTTGAATCAAAGCTTTAAAGGGTGTTTCATTTTCAATTACAAGAGATAATATAGATTCAAGTGATTCCCAATTACATGCCCCCTCACTATTTGGGATTGCTTTATCTATCTCCTTGTAAACATCAACTTTGGCAAATTTCTCAAGTTCACAAAATTCTTGATCTCTCTTGGCTGCATCCTTTGTGGCTTCACAAAAATAAATTCTCTCGAAATGATAAATTTCTTATTCTTTTCATCATATAACCTTTATGCATTTGAGGATTTTGAATAGCCTAGAAGGATGCATTGGATACTCCTATGGTCCAACTGATTCCTTTTCTCATTTGGAATCAATGCATAACATGTGGATCCGAAAACCCAAAGATGTTGCACTGAAGGAAGATGACCATACCATGCTTCATACAAAGTCATCATTTGAAGGGTTGTTGATGGTGACATGTTGCGAAGATACACTTTCATTGTTTGAGAACCTTCACTTGCCAAAAATGTAGATTTACCCTTGAAATACAACATTGCACAAACCATGTTGATGATCACAATTATATTCATTCTCTAAGCTACTCCATTTTGTTGATGAGTGCGAGTAATTGTTAGATGATGCTTGATCCCATTTTACTTTAGACATGCCTCAAATAGCTTTGGAGTGGATTCACCACCATTTTCGATCTTGAACATCCTAATGCAGAGATTGCGCTTTATTTTCAATCATTTTGAAACCTTTAAAAGTTTCAAAGGCTTCTAATTTTTGTTTCAAAAAGTAGATCCATGTCATCCTACTATAGTGATCAATGAACAACATGAAGTATTTGTGGCCACCAAAGGCAAAGAATTGGTAGAGAACATATATTAGAGTGAACTAATTGCAATTTTTGTTAGCTTTCATTATAATGTTTGAAATGGTTCCTTGAATGTTTAGCCAAAATGCAGGCTTCACATTTTTCAATTTTCTTGGGTTGAGTTGGAAATCCTACAATGCCATTATTTTGCATTGTGCGAATACTATTATAGTTCGTGTGCCCAAATCGGCATGCCACAAAAGACTTAGTGACATCCCTTCCACGGGATGAACAAAGTTGTTTGAGATCGACGACTCGCCCTTGAGTTTTAGTAACTTTCCTTCCTCAAATTAAGTCATTACAACTGCTTTATCACATTTTTTTGGATTTTTACTTCTCCATCATCCAACAGAATGGAGTGGCCTTGTCAGATTAGCATTAGGGACAACAAGTTTCTTTTCAATTGAGGAAGATATATAAATTTTTAAGAATGAAATTTGGAAGGGTGGTGACTTGAGTCGAATTGTCCCTTTTACTTATGGTTGCAAACTTGTTTTATATGCAAAGTATATCGGACTACAACTTTCTTCATGATACTCCTTTTGGAAAGTCATGTAATATCCCACTTCTATAATTTTAGAGCAAACTTGGATTCTCTAGGCCATCCCAACTGTTACACACTATTATGACAACACTATACTTGTTGGCTAGATTTTCTGCATAGCATAAAACCTAGGCAGTCATGAGATAAATCTCCCTCATTTACCGGTGAGGCTCCCGTGTCAGATTTGTCAATTAAAATATGCTAGTATCTATATGGGGTTTTACGTTAACTATTCACTCATGAACCATAGCCGTATAGTTCTGCAAAGAAGAAAGCAAGCTTGTTTAGAAAAAAATATTTATAGAGGAAGAAAATAGTAAAACACAGGAAGAAATGGGGAAGATGTGCATCCCAATCAATAGATAACAGAGTTGATTGCATGCACATAGAAGAAACCAATAGATATCAACGCACAAAATTATAAGCAAAGGTAGCTCTAGATCTAAATCTAAAATAACACAAAGTTTATTCAAAGATCTAAGATGGAAAGTTAGAAACAAAATACACCGTGACACAAAGTTCTTCGGAAATCTACTCCTTTATATTCCTTTGCTTCAAGTGGCTATCAGGGGTTTCAAGCACAAAGTTTGGAACACAAGAATGCTGCTTACAAATTCTGATCCATTAACCCGTAGGTTCTTCCTCTACTTATAGAATGTAGAGGGGCAATTACAAGTCGGAAGCTTTTAGTTGAACTGGCACATGTGGAAGTCGGAAAGGAAACAACTGGCAATCTCCCTCCTGAAATTCCTCTTTGCATGACATGCATGATTTGCAACTGAAAATAGAACCTTCTATTTTGCACATCTGCCACCTATCTCTAAGTAGTTGACTTCTTCAAGTAATGGCTTTTAAACCAATCACTTAAGTTTTATAATTTAATTGATCACTCAATTACTTTGTCGGAGGAAAGAAGAAGGAAGAGGAAAGTTGCAGTCTTGTTCTTTTTCATATTCTGCATGCAGCTAATTCTTTTGCCTTTGATTCTCACCAAACTGGACTGGGACATTTGGATCTCGAAGCGAGTTGGATCTCGGAAACTTGCTTATGGGTGTTGCCTTTGCCTTGTCTACCCTTTTATCCTTGAAGCTTTTGTAGTTCTTCTCCAATACATGCATCAGTGCAATGTTTGCCATAAATAACTCATCATTTTTATTTTTAATTGCATATGAGCAATTAAAAATTCTGGAAAGCACTTCGGGTGAATGCAAATTCAATGAAGGCTTCAACTGGAAGATTGGGAGCACATGCACAAGATCCTGGAAGAAATTTTCCACGCACTGACTTCTACACGGGCTGCATCAGAAACAAGAGGATGAATTTTTGCCGGAAGCTTTTGCAATTATGAGATCTGGATCTGAATCTGGATCTGGGCCTGGATTTGTGTCTCCGATGTCAGCAAATCTGGAAGTAATGCATGATTCCGCTGAGCTTTCTCGTTCATCCCACTTTGCCATGGCTGGAGCAATCTTTGTCTGAGCAATTCTTTTTCTTTTTATTCACCAAATTCTTTACAACCGGTGCAGATCTGGAGATTTCTTCAGATTCGAGGATATGTTCAATGTATTGGACATTGATTTAAGCTCCCTTTCTCTTATAAAAGCACCTGTAATGAATTCCTGCAATTAATTCAGACAAAGATGGCAACCGGAACATGAACACTTGATTTTAATTATAAAAATCTGCATATATCAAGCCTGCTGCCCCAAAATTTGATGTTTTGTTTGCATGCAAAGCAAGCATGAATTTTACCAACTTCACCTGAGCACCTGTATCACTTATGCAAACAATTATTCAGACACAAATCAACTCCTTGCGCCAATTTTGGAAGCTTTTAGCATTAATTACACCTTTTGAGCAAAAATCCTCTTCAAATGGGGCGCACTTTTTGTCTGGGCTGCACTTCTCTGCTTTTGAATTAATTAATTCATCCTTATGGCAGCCCCTGCTTATATAATCCTCATAATTCTATAATTAATTAATGCCTTTCCTATTCCTGGCAATTAATTAATTATTTAATAAGCTTTACTCTTCAAATGGGGCGCCTATTTTGTGCATGCTCATGGCTGCCATTAAATAAATTAAATTTATTTAATTTTAGACTTCTGCTTCCAATTAACTCAAGCCTCACAGTATGCTTTGACCTTAGCCACTGAAAATAAGAATTAATTAAATCATTTAATACTTAAAAAATATTATTTCTCTCCCAAATGGGGTGCACTTTTTGACATGAAGGGGCTGCATTAAATAAATAATATTTATTTAATTTTAGAACTGTCTATTTCTAACTTCCTTTTGTCCACTTTCCTTTGTTAACTTTTCCACAAGCTTGGGCGCGAAAATTGGAGAAGAAATTAATTAAAATAATTAATTTAAGGCTGCCTTTCTTTCCCTAAAGGGGTCGCACTTTTTGGCATAAGAGATTTCTAATTTTAAACGTCAGTTGACAATGGGATTATTTACCTTGCAAGGCAGCCTTGAAAATCCCATGATTCACTTAAGTTGTTTGACTTTCATAATGGGATTATTTACCCTGCCAGACAGAGCAATAAAATCCCATTCATGCCTTAAGTGATTTTCTTTTATTCCACAATGGGAATTTTTACCCTACCTGCAAGGCGGTAAGAAATTCCCACGCACGCTTCTGCCACTAATTTTTCCATTGTGACTTAAGTGGCGTTGCTTTAATGGGAAAAAGTACCTGTTAGGCAGGGCAGTACAAAGATTCCCACTTGCTTACCGCTTCCAAAATCCCATGATCCACTTCAAACCCTCTTTTTCCAAAAATGTGACTAGCCCAAAAGAAGCTTTTTGGTGCACGACTTCGTCTTTTCCGAGAGAACCAAATCTCCGATGGCGAATTCCTTTTGGCACAACGTGCATAGGTGATCTTCGAGATACTCGTGCCAAGAATCGAGGCCAAACCGGCAAAGGAATTGATCCAGAGAAATTTCACAGAAAACGAAACGGGAAAACACAAAAAACACAAAACGTTGCCAGAAGTCACAAATAAAGCCCAGATTCATTCCTGGTTAAAACCCTACTAGTATATGAGAATATTGACATGTATGATCACAACAGAGTTAAACCGGAGCACAAATTGCCTCAAACGGGGTTCAAAATAATTAAATACAAATTTCCCGCAGGCAAACCCCAACAACAGAATAAAACAATTTTGGGCATCTGGGTATTTGTCGAAAATAGCTTATATGACTCCTTGAGAATATCTTGACACATTACAGGAACTTTCTGGCAATAAAAACACAAAACGACCCATTATTTTCAAAGTACAATTTTTTTACATGGGGTAGTCTCGAGATTTCAAAGTGAAGTCTGGGGACACCAATACTTAAAACTTATCTTTTAATGGATTGTATTTAAAGTGCATGACCTTGAAGTAGCTCCAACTTACAGTTGGATCAGGCAAGGTGCCTTGAACTCAACCAAGGTTTGGATCTAATCAGGCATGAATAATTAATAATGGCTCAATAAACCCAAAGAGAGGGGTTTAATGGCCTTGACCAAATTATACCCGAAATATGCAACAATAAACTGAATGTAAACTGCTGCTATGAATTCAAACACAACTGCTGCAATTTAAATCTGATCACTGTACTCAACATGAAGGTAATAAATGCCAACTACTGTATCTAATTGCTCTCATACAAATCGCTGAAATATATATCTAAAATCTGAATATAAACTTCATGCATGGATCACTGCAAATGTTTGGATATCAACCAAATAAGCATACCAAATTATACCAAATTTCCTTAGTCCAATTCGCTGCTTAAAGGAGACTTCCAACACCATAAATCTTGCACTCACACAAGTCACCGATAGACCACCGTTAGATCTGCCATAGAAGACTCCAAACTCACCTTAATAACATGCAAACACAATCCACCCTGACTGTAATATATCAACCACAGAAAGAGCTTTCAGACCAAGATGAATCACTGTCAAATGAGAGATAAAGCATGCATACAACTCAGATTATCTTCCTCATATAGTTCGCTGTTGCAAGACCTTTAGAACACCTTAATAACATGCAAAATACAATTCGCCATGCATAGTAGGGACCAGCCACAAGAGGATACTCAGACAAATAAGATTCGCTGCCAAAAACGGACTCAAATCATCATTAAAGCATACATTAAACCAAGTCGCCACACTCAGATATTAACAGCTCTGAAGGAGACCTCAAATGTGTGGAATCGATGCCAATAAGTAATTAATATTAAACCCCAAACACCTTCACCCAGGTCGCTGCCTCAAGGAGCTCAAAACACAAAAATATCAGTTAGAGACAAGTGTTTATCACCAATGAATAAGACCACACAGTTCGCTGATTATATGCATCAAAACATTCAACATTCACCCCAAATGGGGTCGCTGACTTTAGGAAGGAAAACAGATCTATTATTTTAAAATATGAATCTCCAAATGAGATCGCTGGAACAAGGAGTGAACAACAGACTATATTGATGAAAATCAGATCATTGAGCATACAAATTCACTACCAAACCAGCCCATACAAATCGCTGCAACAAAGGAGACAATACTATGCAACTAGCTTAATCGATTCACATCAAATAGTGTTCTAAAACAATCCTTAAAACACCATGAAAGAAGTTGCTAGGGCTGGGATGAAATATACACCCAAGTCGATTTGCAAAAGCACACAAAACTCTTCAATTGATATCAAAACCAGCTTCAATAGATTCAAATGGATTTTCTAACATGAGAGAACAAGATCATCAATGGTGGGCATACATCCCTACTCCAAGCATGGAGTTCAAATCGATTTCATCATAGCATAACCATAATAATGATCCACTAATCTCCTTTTATAGGAAAGGAGTTACAAAATTCGAATTCCCTTTTGGAGGGAAAATTATAAACTCAAATTAAAAACACTAGGACCATGTGCACTTTATTATTTTAATTAAATAATAAACTAGCCTAGGTGCACATTGACTTAACTAAAGAGGACCCAATGGAAAAATAGATATCCAAGGCTATTTCGAACCCAATGGAAAATGCCTCGAAAAAGGGGGACATTACAATTCATGTTTTCTGTAGCACTTGTGTCCGGGACCTAAGCATTAAACCAAGATGTATTTGTTGAGGCATTGTTTACTTCATTTGTGATGGAAAGCATATGTTCACATGTGAATTGAGCTGAGTCTGGTTTTGAGGCTTTCTTCTTTTCTTTGTTTGCTTCTTTTGTTTTTGATAGGCCTCAATTTTGTCCCACGATGTTTTGTATTCATGATCCTCTCATAAGGTAGTCTTGCCTCTTAGCTTGTTTGAGGGGCTTCTCCAATGTTATGGGGAGAAGGACCATACCTTATATTGGAGAGTGGGATTCAAGGCTTTGAGAAAGATTTGAAAGAGATGTTGATTATTAAGGTTATGGTTGGCTTTATTTTCCATGGATTTCCATCATTTGATGAACTCATGAGTGACACATTAGGAGATTGTTTTATAGTGACAAATTTTTGAAAGATATTTTCAGGAAGTTCAAATTGTTGAAATTTCTTCTTTTAGGGATTAAGTCAGCCTACCAATTCAGTGATTGATTGATGAAGAAGTTGATTATACCATTTTAAAGCTTCGCCTTGTAAGGTTTTCGCTAGTAGCTCGGTAGTTGCATAAGTATTGGCTTAGATCCACTCCTTGTAGAGGTTTCCAAAGGCCTTAATATGATGAGAGGGGTCATTTGGCCCATCATAAGCAATAGATGGTGAAATCCCCACTAAATCCATTAAAGCCATGTAAGGAGTTAGGGGTTCATTTTGTTATGTTTGCAAAATCTTGTTGCAGATTGGAGGTTGGGGTATTGGGTTCCCAAAGGCATCCCAAGGCAATGGATGCATAGAAGAGGGATTAATAAGTCCTGCAATTCTTTGGAAGGTTGAGATGCTATTTGCAATATTTGGTTTTGCATTTGGGCCATGGCCATATTTTGAGTAGTTGTTTGCATACGAGCTATTTGATCCAATAATTTGACAATCACAATGTTGTTGTCATTTTGTGGCTTTTGGCTAGTGGTAGGAGGAGGATTGTGTAATGTCCCCTAAATGGGACATAATGAGGATTGCATTCATATTTCTTCTAGTTCCCATTATGTCTTTGTTTGAGTCAATATTGGCTCAATGGATGATGAATTCTACTTGATGTAATGGCATAAAAGTAATTTTATATACTTTTATGGCTAGTTGGGCATGAAGGCCTCTTATTTGGTTCAAAGACTTATAATCCTTATGGGTCGGCCTTGATTGGAGAGCCTACATAGAGGTTAATGAAGAAATAGAATTACTTGAAGGTCGGCCTATGCATTGGGCTTCTATTTTGATGTTGGCGCCACTTGAGGATATATAAGGACATGAAGGTTCATTTGAAGGGTTATGCATGTTTAATTTAAGAATTGATATCTTGGGTTTGTGCACAATGTGCCCTACTCTCCACTAAAGACGAAACCTTTAGTGTGGCTCAACTTTGGGGATGAAAACCTCCATTGTTGGAAGATTGAGGAACGAAAACTCCTCAAGCTTGAGGGGAATCCCATATGGGGGTTTCCAAAGTACTTCAAAGTGATTTATTGCTGGTTTTCCCCCTTCTTACCCTAGGCGACTTGCATGGGTGGAGGGTTTTGTATGTTCTAGGGCTGATTTCACTATTTTGGTTTGATATTCTTGTTCGACATAATTTATAAGGCCGTAATCTGAACTTTGGAGAATTTATGTGAGGATTTGCTATTTTTTCTAGCCCTCGGTTTGGGCTCAACTGCTGCTGTCATAAATAGTTAATTCCGGCTGTGTTTATGAGATATTTTTCAATAATTGATGTATTTGTGATGCATAAGTATTGCTAGCTAAGATAAATTATTTCGTGGCATTCTACATTGATTTACATAGTGAAAAGTGGATTCGAATTTCATAGGCAGTTCGCTGCCCTAGGAGACTGCAGATTTTGTATTGGTTGATCATTCTAAGATATTATCAGCTATTTTCAGTTTGTTGTGTGAGTGCTTGAAGGTATTTTCAGATCAGATCTTGTGGTAATAGCTGGTAATCGTTTTTCTCCATTTTTAGCACAAAAATGGACATTACAAATTGGTGGTATTACTAGTTGAATTTGGAGGACTTGAAAGAGGATTATCAAGGGATTATTAGGTGATTTGTAAAGATCTGGAGGTGGAAGGAATAACGAGTTGATAAAAAGGTGATCGATGGATGTATAAAGGTCTTTATAAGTAGATATGTAGATGATAGTAATAGGACATTGAAGGAGGTTATAAAAGGGATGACTAGGAAATGCGAAGGATATGATATGTAAGGTATCAATGACTGCACATCAAATCCCTCTCATGGAAATCAAGTAACCATCCCGACAGCTTCCGATCATCCTGCACTTGGTAATGCCTCATGAGACATCATTTAGTGGGGTTGAGGTTGATGCACCAATTGATCCGTAAACTTCTACTTTGGAACTCTACGAATCACACAACTATGTTGTTCTACTTTCAACTTTGGAAAATGACAGAATTGCTTGAAAATTAGAGCTTCGTGACTGATTATCTAGTGCTATAGAAAGGAAATTGCAGAGAAGGAAATAATTCAAACTTCAACACCAACAATTTTATCCTGGAAACCTCCAAGGAGGAAAACCAGTCGGGAAGGGCAACTGCTCTTTCTTCCCACTTTTATTGGTCTAACATAGACAATTACAGACAATAAGTATGAAAAGAAGCAACAGTGTAAACCTTCTCTCCAATTACTTGCTTGCTCTGTTTCTACACCTTGCTCCTACAATTCCATTCCAGCACTGAAGATCTTGCTCACTGCTCTCATTAAACTCTGCTTCTCGATCTCTTTGGATCTTCAAATGCCTATTCTCTTGTTCCTTTCATGCATTTATAGGCCTTCCCATGTCCTCCTGTGCATTGGAGGATGTGAAAGGGCATGGAAGGGAAGAGACACGGCTGGCGCTTCAAGAACGCGTCCACTCGCATTCCATTCATCTTCTTTACTGTTCAAAGTGTCGGGACCGCCGCCTGCGGCAGGCGGTTTCAGACCGCCGCCTTGCGGGGTGGCGGTTTTGAAACCGCCGCTCTGCACAGAGCGGCGGTTCTATCCAAAACCTCCGTTTACCTCGTTTTTTCTCACTTTTCTTGTTTCTCCTTCTTGGTGTTGATGGGCCGATGAAGTGGTGTGTTTTTTTGGATCCCTATGGATCACCAATGGTGCCTTCAAGAGAAAAGTAAGAGTGAAAAATAGGGTGTATGCACGAGGTACCGCCGACCAACCCACCTATTCTTGGTACACCCTAGAGGCATGCACTCGGGAAGATTAATGTGTGGATGACCGTGAAGAGAAATTGTTAGTAAGAATGAAAAATAAGGTGTATATAGGTTTCACGGTGACACCCACTTCCTGGTAGCACAATACTTGATGTTAATCCGTTATCATTAGCCCCATTTTCTAGTTTTTGGTTCTCTCTTTTCTTCTCTTGCTTCACGGACTACAAACATATTTTTTATGTCTATCCCGTTGCAATTATAATAAGCATTCAATTGCGCAAGCCCTTCATAGGAAGAAGTAAAATTTGTCCTTAACTATCAAAACTAGGGTTTTAGGGAAACTATCGTCTAGATTCAATGATATAAGAAAATGGGCATTTATATGAGCAAGGGTGAATCCAATCTCTTCCACCTTCAAAATTTTCCCTAAGGGTTTCAAAGCTTGAGGAATAAAATTCCAAATTTGCAGGGGGACATTTTCGAGTTCAATCCATCTAGGGGAGCTCTTGATAACTAGCTCATCCCAATCCATTTATGGGTTCCATGGAAAGGAACAAAATATAGAGAGACCTCAATTCCTAAAAGGTCTATCTAGGGCTCTTCTCTCTATATTTGATTTATGAATAAAATTAAAAAAACCCTTTTCCGAATAATTTTACAAACAATTCCATACATTTCTAGCTTCTTCCTCCACATTGAAGTTAGCTAGTCATCAAAGAGTTTGTGGGAAAGGAAAATTTTTTTAGACAAATAAATAGAATATACAAATAATTCTTAACCAAGATCCTTCCTTTTCTAAATATATAACCATAGCCTCATTAGGGAAAAGTGTGCAAGACTTTAAAGTAGTAGAGTTCTTACTACTTGGTCCTCCAATATTGCCTTGCCTTCTCCTTCGGCTTCATGACTATCGACTAAAACTTCTTCTCTCGCAGAGTGCAAAACTCCATCCTCTTGTGAAAACACTTTTTGAATGACTTCTTAGGGTTTCCTTGCTTGTAAATGTCCCCTTTTCAAATAAAGTCTAAAAATTAATAATATAACTTAAGTGTCGAAAAGTGACTTTATAAAAGACACTTATGTTATTATTATTAAATAAAGGTGACTTTTCTATTTTAAGTGAACTCAATGATTAAATAGAAAGTCCCTTTATTAAATAAAGTTAAAGGCCCATATGTGGCGCCCCACTTGGGAGAAGCAACGAAAAGGTTATAAAAGGAAGTGTTGGGGTCATTTGGGAGATATCTTTTGTCTATTATCTCTCTCCTTTTGGGAAACATTGAGCATTTTGCTTGTTTGTGCATTGAGGATGAAAACCCTCCATTGCATTCATCACTTGAGGATGAAAACCCTCATTGTGATCAGATTTGAGGACGAAAACCCTCAATATCTTCTTGGTGGCTTCACTCGGGGTCACATTTGAGCATAATTTCGGATCATCGAGCTAGGGCACGTCTATTTTCAATTTGTGTTAGTTTGCAGTTCAGCTAGGGCACATTTTCTACTTTTCCCACTTCAGATCTGTATTTCAAGCGAAGAAATTCAGCCAATGGAGAGACAATCCACCAGACTTCAGTCAAGGACAGCTAGGGCACGATTTGCAGCCATTTCTAGGGTTATCTACACCCCTTTGGATTTCAGATCAATGTTTAGGGCATCAACAATAGACGAAATTGGTTGGTTTCAATTTGCAGCATCTCCTTTTGGTCTCCTCTTGTCATCTGGAGCATCTTTTGTGAGAAAATTGTTGTAATCTTATGCGGGTATTTTTCTTGTTTTATGGTGTGAAAATAAATAAAAATAAATTTAGACTTTGGTTGGAAAAATTATTTTCATCATCTACTTGTACCAAGAGGGTTTCTAGATGCTTTGGGCCTTTCTGGGTATTTTTGTATTGTGATTATTTGATAAATAAAGGAAGATTTCAGATTGTTGTATTTTTTGTCTTACGGGTTTGCATAAAAATCAGATTGTTGTTATATTTTGTATAAGGGTTTCAAGGAAATTCCATAAAATTTCTTAGATCTGTCCCATACAAGACATTATAGTGGTATCAGAGTAGGTGATCTTCCCATCCTGTGAATCATGAGGACAACTAATTGACCAATGTTTTTTTGAGCGAAGTTCTTACAAAGGGAAGAAAAGTTAGATCCCATTCCAACGGTGGTGATACGATTAGAACAATTAAAAACAAGGTTGCAGAAAGAAGAGAAGAATCAAAAACACACTAAAGCTTACTAAGGAAGACATTTTGATGGTGGAGCATGAGGAAAAAGAACAATTAGAGCTGCAAGAAGGTGAGGAGGAGCAGCCCATAGAGGAATCCACCATGCAAGTTGAAGAGGAAGAGTCCTCCAAAGGAAAAGGTATGGATTTAAATGAACAAAATGTTGGGGTTAAAGAGAAAAAGGAATTCAGATTTTCAAGTGCAGAGGATGTAATGAAGACCCAACAAAGGTGTGATGAATGGCTAAGAAGAGCTAGGGAAGCTAAGTTGATAGCCGCTCAAGAAAAACAACACCTACGGGAAATTAGGGCAAAGAATTCTCCCTTGATGATGAGGGAAGAGGGAGAAATCATGGAGCATGAGCCAAAGAAAGAAGGAAAGTCAGATTTGCAAGATTGTGGAGAGAATTTTGTGGTTAAAGCCCAATGGCCGGATGATAATGTTGATGTTCAGCTTGCTGGGATTTTCAGAACAACAATCAATAAGAAACAAGTTGATGGTGTTCATGACTTTGGCAAGAACTATGAAGATGCTCCATGCATGTGTCAACAAAATATGGATGAAGTCAAGGCAGAAAGGGCTTCACTTGTTGAATGTGAAGAGTCTAAGAGGAAGGAGAATGTTGATCCTAACTCAGAAATTCTGAGTCACAAGGATGGAGGTGTTGAAGATATCTCAATCATTCTTCATCCGGAAAAGGAAGGTGAACAAGTTGTGGACAGCCAAAGGTATGAAAGTGTTGTGGATTTGTTGCTTCCTACTATGTCATTTTAGATGTTGTCATCATGGGCAGGATGGTGAAAAGAATGATCTTATGTTAAGTTTGATGCTTCATGGTATATCACGGCAAATTTGTTGTCATCATGGACAACATAGTGAAAATCGTGATAGAGTGAAGAACCCTTTAAGGGACAAAGGGCACATTTACATTTTGCTTGTACATGAAATTTGGGATCTCGGGTGATCTTTGGAGATACAAGAAGGGCAAGGCTATGAGGATAGTCACCATTGCTGGGGCAGTGAGATGCTTGATAGGGAAAGTGGGTAAGCCATATGATCTTTATGTACTTGCTGCCATGCAAGTAGTTTCAGTCATTGAAGTGAGTAATTTTCAGTTTGAGGCTATTTTTGAGGAAATTTCAGTCACATGGTGTGAAGGGGAACTCAAGGAGGATATGTTTCTTCAAAAAGCTTCACTATTCCAGGTTGGAGAGCTGCTGTCATCCTCATTTCCAGCCAGCTCAACAGTTTGTATGCAGCCATACAAGTAATTTCAGTCATACACTTGAGTAATTTTCAGTTTGTTGCTGTAATTTTCAGTCACTATATGGTTGATTCCAGCCCCTATATCACTGTCATTTCTGAATTTTGTGAATAATCTAAAGTATGACAACTGCTGTCCTATTCTTTTTGTTGTTGTTTGCAACAAAACCAACCCCTTAACACTTTTTATGACAGTCACAAAAGTGTTTTCAGTCACAAGGTGGAAGGATTTTCCGCCTACCATCAATGAGGGATTGTTTGCCGCTGTTATAAAAGAGTTTCCAGCCACTACAATGTTGTTTGTGAGTGAGAAAATGCAATGCTACAACTACAGCCATGTGTGGGACAACAAGAATGGACCATTGGAAGTCCATCACATGAAAGGAAATTATGAAGAAGATGTAAGCAATATAAGAGAGCTAATTAACATGTCTATAAGGCATGATGAATCGAATGGAGTGTTGTTGAAAGCTCTTGTTTCCCTTAATGTGTTTGTCCTATGTGCACGTCCAGAAATCGTAGAAGACAAAGTTCAGAAATTGTTTATGAAGGTGGATCCAAGGAGCACTAGGACAAGTGGATATGGAAAATGTCGCTCAAGTAGCATAGAGACAAGCAAGAAGACGAAGACAATAGACATGTTTCTACCAAGAAGATTGAAGGATGCGAATCATGTTGCACGTGTAGGACCAACCCATATAGATATTGATGAAGAGTGTAATGTCCCTTTCTAGGGCTGAAACTGAAAAATAAGAAACAACACCAATCCCACTTGAGAGTAATCTGATTTTTATAACAGCAGATCTAAAAATATCAGAAACCCTAGCAGCGAACTGTATAGGGACTTCAACTCATCATACAACCATGTAATAACTGCTGAAAATGCTTCTAAATAATTAATCCAATCATGACAACATTTATCAATCCAATTTACATCAAAGAAATGGAGAAAACAAGTGATTACACCCAGCTGCAATTAATTTTATGACAGCAGCAATGCAGCCACAACCAAGGGCTGGAAATAGCTCTTAGACAACTCCTAAAATCATAAAAATGTAGATTTCAGCCTTATAAAATATGAGGAATTGAATGATGCAAACCAAACATGGAGAAACCCTTTAAAGCAATGCAAACCCCACTCTGTGCAATTCGCTCCCACTTGGAAAAGCTGAATTACTGGCTCAATTTGCAAAGAAATGATTGATTCCACTTTTAAAAACTAGTACATTCCATCCATGCAAGAATCAAACCATACATCCGTCAAAAACCTCCAAAATGCTCATGATGCTAGTCAAATGCAGGGCTAGATTAAAAAGATCAGCTCCAAATACCTTAAGATATTCAATGATTCCAAATATCCTTGCTTGAGGGTTTTCGTCCCCAAGGCAAGTTCCACCATCAAGGGTTTTTGTCCTTGAAGGGATCTCAAACAAGGGTTTTTGTCCTTGATGAGAGAGAAAGGAAAGGTACAACCTTTACCAAGAAGAAATAATAAGATTCAACATAACATCATAATGGCCAAGCATCCTCCTTTTATAACATAAGGGGTGCTACATCATAACTTATGGCCAACCTTATAATATTAAAGTCTATTTCTAATTTGAGCATATATGCTCACCAAACAACTAATTAAGTAATTTATTTCATCTATTGGAGTGCTAGGCATCCAATAGGAATACAACATAAAATAGTGCAATATTTCCTAAAACTAATCTAGATATCTTCAAACAACTTTCCTCTAGCTCCAAATCCTTAGTCCCATGAGGAAGGATGGGATAAGGTCTTCCATAGCGACTAGCTTGGAAAAAGGGGACATTACAAAGAGACTCTTACGAGTCAAGGCATGTAAAGTTCTCATAAGGATAGGGAATGTGCAAGGTTCTTTGCAGATGGTATGGATGAGATAGAGAAGTTGAGTTTGTTATTAGCCCAAGCAAATGATGAAGAGTATGAGGTTGCAGCTGAAGATGAGGGGATGAAAGAGATGCTTCTACAACCTTAGAAGCACATGAGGAAGAAGATGATGCTGCAACAAAGGTAAAAGAGCTGCTTGACACATTTGGGACAACAATGAGACTAAATTTTAGTGTTGCTGTCATCACCATGTCCAACCACTATAATTCACTATTTGCAGTTGTACAAGTGTTTCCAGTCATAGAGTTGCTGATTTTTGAGAGTTTCATGAGTGAGCTGCTGATTGTTGAAGGTTTTTAGTCTTTGTTGGGTTATTTCCAACCTCCAAATTGCTGACAAGGCTAATTTTTAAAGAGGAATTCCAGTATTACTATTGCTGTACCATATTTGTTTTGCTGATCTCCGGGGTTTCTGACTTTGGACTGCTGTTTTCGGTCATCTACAGCTACATGATTGCATACTTTAAGAGGGTTCTCTTGCATTGTGATGTTTTTGACGGGTTTCAGTCTTTATATCTGATGAAAATGATTAGCCCAACTCCTATACTGTTGATGTGGATATGGTCTCAGATGATTTATGACTGCTGCAACTTCATTCCAACCTATGTACAATCTGATTTGCGCCATTTTATGGGGACATCAACCTGCAGTGCAGTTGTAAGGGTTGCCAAAATTCCAAGAAATTATCATGATGCTCAATGGGAAACTCCCCACTCTTCAATTTATAGTTGTAACAGAGTGGCGCAGCGTAAGCATGGTGGTAAGATCATAGGGCAGCCTTTGGCCTTAGAAGAGATGGAGGATATCCTCAAGCTTTGGGAAGAGTGCACCCTTAGTCTACAAATCAAAGAGGAGTTTCAATTTTGTAGTTGTTACATGTTGCTAGACTTGGGATTCTCAGGCCTAGGACTACTGTTAGTAGTCATGAACAACTGCAAGTTTGCAAAGTTTCAGAGGATTTTATCTATGGATGATGTGGGTAGAAGGATTCAGCTGAAGGGAACACACATTTCAGGGCTTCCTAATCAAATCAGTGAGGTGCAACAGAAGCCAACAACTTCAAGGGTTGGGAATTGCAAATCCCCAAGATGGATTTGGGATCCCGGTGTTCTAGCATTGCTTGAGGACAAACAATATTTGGGAAGGGCAGACTGTCATGTCCCCTTTTCAAATAAAGTCTAAAAATTAATAATATAACTTAAGTGTCAAAAAGTGACTTTATAAAAGACACTTATGTTATTATTATTAAATAAAGGTGACTTTTCTATTTTAAGTGAACTTAATGATTAAATAGAAAGTCCCTTTATTAAATAAAGTTAAAGGCCCATATGTGGTGCCCCACTTGGGAGAAGCAACGAAAAGGTTATAAAAGGAAGTGTTGGGGTCATTTGGGAGAGATCTTTTGTCTATTATCTCTCTCCTTTTGGGAAACGTTGAACATTTTGCTTGTTTGTGCATTAAGGACGAAAACCCTCCATTACATTCATCACTTGAGGATGGAAACCCTCATTGTGATCAGATTTGAGGATGAAAACTCTCAATATCTTCTTGGTGGCTTCACTTAGGGGTCACATTTGAGCGTAATTTTGGATCATTAGAGCTAGGGCATGTCTATTTTCAATGTGTCAGTTTGCAGTTCAGCTAGGGCACATTTTCTACTTTTTCCGCTTCAGATCTGCATTTCAAGCGAAGAAATTCAGCCAGTGGAGAGACAATCTGTGATATCCCTCTTCCGGGATCAATGGAAAAAATGCAAATCAACAACCCTTCACTACTCCAATGAAATGCAATTAGCAAGACTCAGTCAAAAACTACTTGAACCAATCAAATAGATGACTCAATAAACCCGAGGACAAGGGTTTAATGGCCTCTACTAATTAGTTTAGCAATTATCCTCAGCTGAACATACAAATCAGATCTAAGCTTCTTTCCTAATTAGTGCAAATCACTGTCATTGAGCATCCCACAAAACACTAGCACTGCTGCAATGAAACCACTATTGTTGAGCATCAAAGAAGCAATAACACATTTGCAAAGGATCTTCAAATTTGATGTCGTTCCACCAATGTAAATTGCTAAATATATGTCTATGAAATTTGATCTAGTTCCAGATGTGGATTGCAAAGAAAGGTGACCATACCACAATATCCTTAATCCTTTGGCTACCAAAAGAGACTTTCAACACCATTGAACCATGCAATCTCCTAGCCACAAGAAGATCTGCAAACCAATACGATTCGTTGCCCAAAATATATATATAGTCTTCACACAATAGGAACCTCAGTCGATTTGCCAATCCTGGAATATTTCAGTCACAAGTAGAACTGTAAATCGCTGCCAAACATCAATAATTCATGCAACTACAGGCTGCAAAGTATACTATTAATTCACTGATTATGTGGGGGTCAAAACAGGCATTAAAACATTAAATATGCATCTCCCATTGAGGTCACTAGGATTAGGGATGAACAACAGTCTCCTTAGATACGATTCAGATCATGGAACACACAAATCTAATGCCAAACTCACCAATACCAGTCGCTGCCACTAGTAACTCAGCCTTACCAAGTACGCTGCACCATAGAGCATTAGAACATGCATTTAAGCACCCAAACGGTTACACAATGAAATCACTGGCCAAGGATAAATAGCAGTCTTAATTTATATTAAAATCAGATCCTTATAACACCAATAATTAGCATCAATATGCCCTAGATGAATTGTTGTAACCAAGAGCTCAAGATCATGCCACTAACTCAATCGATTCACAACAACAATGCACTAAACCTGATCACAATCATCATTAAAGCAAGTCGTAAAATAGGGCATGAAAGCATGCAAAAGGATGACTGTACCACACTCAGAAATGCATACAAACAGCTCACAAATATTATGAAAGGGGATCACTTATATTAGAAACCAATACACCAAAGCCGACTTGCCAAAAGTACCCCAAAACAATTTTTTTATCACTAACCCAGCTGCTACAGTGATGTCGCTACAGTAGAAAAAGGCAGATTTGCACTTGCAAATTTAATCAAATCAAAAACATGGATCTAGCAAATAATCACTTCAATTGATTCTCAATAACCAGCTCAATACAACCTCCCACGCAAGAGAGAGAGAGAGAGAGAGAGAGAGAGAGAGAGAACATCAATGGGCATGCATCCCAACTCCAAGCATGGAGCATCAAAATAACTTCATCATAACATAATAATAATAATGATCCTAGCACTCCTTTTATAAGCAAGGAGGCACAAAATTCGAAATCCCTAGGAGAGGGAAAATATTAAATAAAAGCAATTTGTTTTCCCTAGGTGTGGCGTCCCCTTTTCAAAGGGTGATTTTATCAATAAAAGCCACCTAAATATTTATTTAATTAATTCCCCATTTAATTTTTATATTTTGGGAATTAAATTAAATAATCTTCATAATTAAATAATTAAATAATTATTGCTCCAGGCAATAATATTTAATTATTTAATAAAAATGTTCCCCTTGCAACATCCCGAAGCCCACGGGAAGTATAGGCTAAGGGTCTTCAGAAATGGGGACATTACACAATCCTCCGACTTGATTAGGGACAATTAGGGCATGATTTGCAGCCATTTCTAGGGTTGTCTACACCCCTTTGGATTTTAGATCAGCGTTTAGGGCATCAACAATGGACGAAATTGGTTGGTTTTAGTTTGCAGCGTCTCTTTTGGTCTCCTCTTGTCATCTGGAGCGTCTTTTGTGAGAAAATTGCTGTAATCTTATGTGGGTATTTTTCTTGTTTTATGGTGTGAAAATAAATAAAAATAAATTTAGACTTTGGTTGGAAAAATTATTTTTCATCATCTACTTGTACCAAGAGGGTTTTAAGTGCTTTGGGCCTTTTGGGTATTTTTGTATTGTGATAATTTTATAAATTAAGAAAGATTTTAGATTGCTGTATTTTCTGTCTCACGGGTGTGCATAAAAATCGGATTACTTGTTATATTTTGTATAAGGGTTTTAGGAAATTCTAAATTTTTTTAGATTTGTCCCATACGGGACATTGCAGAATAATTTTCAACATTAGTATTTTTAGTTGCTTGAATTGTCTCTTTCTCACTTGAAGGGAATCCATTTACCTCTTTCTCAATAAATGCTTCTATCTCTTCACTCTTAGTTTTGACAAGCGAAGCCAAGGCTTCCTTGGCCTCCATAAACTTTATGAAATTCCTTTGAGCCGAAGTATGGACATCAAAAGAAACCCTCTCTTAGAAGGGCACATGACACCTAAGGCCCAAAGATGAAGAACAACACTTGACATTCACAAAGTAAGAAAAGCAAGCCAACACAACCAATACAACAACAAAGGTGAACAAAAAGGACAAAAAAGAAACAAAGGGGACAAAAGGAAATTGTGTAGAGCAAGAAGCTCCAACGAAAGCTTGAAGATGCTCTCATGGAGAAAAATTGTTTATCTTCCACACACAAGCTAGAGCTCCAAGCCATTCTTTCTCAAATCCATACGAAAGGACCTATCTTATAACATTGCTACAAATGAAAAACACTTTTTATACCCTTTGAAGGTTTAGGTTTTCTTTCTTGTAGGTTGCAATATGCAACATAAACACACTTGATCCATTTGAGGAAGTTTCATATCTTTTAATTGGAAAAAAATATACAATATTAGTAGATGCTAACCTCTGTTCTATTAAAACTCTTTAGATTACTACCTATTTTCTGATACGTAAATTCTCTGTGATTTGTAATTATTTGAGCCTTATTCCTACAGGTTATTTTGTTCCAATATCACTTTATGTGTCAATGGAAATAGTGAAGACAGTGCAAACAATCTTTTTGAATATGGATGTTAGCATGTACTATGAAGGAACTGACAAACCTTCATCTACTCGAACTTCAAATTTGAATGAAGAATTGGGTGAGGTACAGTTTCTTAATTTATATTTATTTTGTTTTATAGCATCTCATGCATGGGAAAAAGAAAAAGAAAAATGTTATATTCAAAGTGTAAAAAGGAAAATTATTTTGGTAGCATAGCTCATTCCCATAAAGAATGAGAACAGGCAACATATGATTTTGTTGTAAAGCATCTCATGCATAGAAATTTCAAATAAGGAAAACAAATAGGTTATGCTTTTACTTAAATATGTTAAAAGGAGTATATCTCATCCCCATTAAGCATGGGAACAGAAAACTGTTATGTAACAGAGTTTTATTTTGCGTAAAGCATCTCTTGCAAGTAAAAAAAAAAAAAAGGAAAAAGAAAATGTTATATCCAAATATGTGAGGAGAACTCTTTTGGTAGCATACGTCATCCATTTATGCATGAGAACATAAGTGCAAATATCTTTCACAATTGTTTTGATCATTTATATTAGTTTTTGGTAGTACTCAATTGACACTCTTAAGACATTAAGATAGAATGTTTCTTTTATGAATTTTTAACACACAGCCATAAATATTATAGGTCTTCAAAGATAGATATGTGTTGCATGAACTGTCAATGCTACATGTGTGGATTTTTAAAAATATATCAATTCTCTTTCTTCTATCAGTATCACTTGAAGAAATAAAACTTTTCCTAAGAAAAATTCTCTGCATGACATATACTATATAGGTTTAACAAACCTTCTATTCAATCTTGACACCAATGAATGTGGTATTTTCTAGGAAGCCGCCTCACTAAGGATAGCATTGTTTGCAACATTATCCCTCTAGCCTAACAAACTAGCTAGATACAATTCATCAAACTGTTATAATTTCAAAAACTTATGTACCTTAGTGCTAGGGTTCTTTAGAAGTTGTTAATCTTTTATTTTTGTTAGTTCTCGTGTATTAAAGTTAAATGTACTTTTTGAGTCAGGAAAACAAAAGTAACTTTTAAGTCTTTTACTGTTATTTTGAATAGATGCTTCATATATTAACAAAAAAATATTTACAACAAGAGCTGTACAAAAGAATTAAGAACTGTACAATGGTATGTACAAGGAAAATTACAGCTGACCATGTAAAGCAATTAGAACAGAAATAAAATCAGAATAATTCCCAGGCTCTAGTGATTTTGCCTCCCGGTGAAGAAGAAAAGCTTTTGCAAGTAATTGTGATTGAATTTCACCTTTCCAAGAGTAAAAAAATCATCCAGAGTGCATACCTCATTCTTGAAAACATAATTACATCTAAGCTTCTATATAATGAACAAGGTAGAAAGTCGTACACAATTCCAAATTCTCCTGAAAGGGTGGCGAACAAGATCATTGGACACACCTAGCTTGGCCGCCTGCCAATGTAAATGTACCTAAAAAGAGTATGCAGTCTGAATTTAACTAATTTCCTACATGATTTTGCAAAAGAACTCGCGCACAAAAGATACTTGACAGTTTCCAACTTTGAGCAATGAAGACAAAGACCATCAGTAAGGCCACTCTTGGATAATCGAGCCTTTGAAGGAAGCCCCTGATAAATCACAAGCCAACCAAAAACTCAAAGTTTATAAGAGACCCTTATTGTCCACACACTATGTAGTCTACAGACCCAAATTGCTTCTATATCTGAAGAAATCCATTTTGTATTGGGAACTGGTGCAAGGGCTCATTTTTATATGTAAAACTGATAAAGATGGTGTGTGTCATATTGAAAGATCGGATGGCCATAAAGCCATCGCCAATCTCGCCAAATAGGTCCTTGCATGTCCAAATTCATCTTAAACAGATCTTCTTGGGGGATAAAATTTTGGATTTCCTTCATAGAAGACCGATCTATAGAGAATAAACCATTCTCATGATCAAATAATCACCAATCTTTTCAGCTGTGTGTATTGCTGTCCTTAAAATCCTTCCATAAGAATATAACTTTTTTGCTGAACCAACGTGCCTGAAAACGTGGGATGGTGGCTAGAGACATGTCTTGTGATTTCCATGTCCATATAGATTTGTTGGCTGGATACCACCCAATTCGACTACCAGAAACTCTCCATATGACCAGACCTGCAATCTTTTTCCATGCTACCCAAATACTTTTGAGAACAAAACAACCATTTATCTGAAAATTAGTAGGATCAACAATAATATCACAAAGACTGAAGTACCTTCTGATCTTGCTCAAACTTATCACACATGCTTAAAATGGAAAAGGTTCACTAAGAGAAACTGCTTCGTGTGTGCCTTGCAACTTGCCTTGCCACAATTGACAACCGCTCAAGTCTCCTCACTTCTCTTGTAGAACTTGGGCCCTATGTCTTTGCTGCATCTCATGGCAAGGATATAGCCTTGTTGTAGTGCGCACTAACGACCTAACTCTTTGTAGCATTCCGCATATCTTACCTCCTTCATGCAACTTTCCTTGCCTTCACAACATCTTATGACAAGTACACAACCTCACAGTATTGAACACAAAGCTCTGCGTCAATCCGCACAACTTCCCTCTCCTCTGAAACTTTCCCAACACTTAGCATCTTCCGTTAAGTCCCGTAATAGCTTGGTTCTTTGCCCTGCACAATCTCTTATGTCCCGTGTACTGGCTTCACAACCTGCATAGCCTCTATAGTGTTATACTAGCACTGTGCAATGTTTGTGGCTTTTACAATGTTGCACAACCCAATCTGTAGTGTTCACAGCTTCTGTATTACCATGCATCATTGTGTTGCATCTGCAACTCTTTTGTAATGCTGTGCAAACCGCCGCATCGCTTGCAACCTTACCTCAACATTGTGTGTTACCTTGTAGCTTTTCCACGTGTCATCACACTTTCATCTTGCCCCTTTACATGACATTTGTCAGTGTGGATCGCACAAAACCATTTTACTTTAGTGTTTTCCCGTCAGCACTTTGTTGTCAAGCGACATGTTAGATGGACCTTCCACTCCTATTATGTTAGAGCCTCCTCATGGCATGCCACGTGTCGAATCCTGATTGTCACGTGAATTGGGAAGATGGAATGATTGTAACCATCTCTTCAACAATTGTGTAATGTCCCCTTTTCCAAGCTAGTTTGATTGAAGACTTTGAGCCCATTCCACTTCTCGCTGGCAATAATGAAATGATCAAGGGGATAAATTGTCATGTTTTTCAATTATTTTCTTGAGCATTTGTAATGTCCCCTTTTCCAAACCATAATTAATTATTGCAAATCGATTTCCTTTAATCCACTCCCCTAGGATTAAAGGGAATTAATTGGGGATAAAATCGACTATGCTTGGTGATTGTTATTTAATATTTAATTATTTAGGCAAGTCGAATTATTTGAAGAGCAAATCGATTTATTCCATGGACTAATTAATTATTATTTGGGATAAATCGATTTAATTAGGCAAAGGTTGATTCCTTTATGAGCATTAATTAATATTTAATTTCCTCTCATGCATTTAATTTGAATATGTTTTGGAGGGAATTAACTTTTGAAATTGGAGTTTGACTTTCAGGCCATTTTAAATTCAAATCTCTCCCATTTAGAGAAATGCGCCAAAATTGGAGCTCTATATTGTAAATCTATAAAAGTAGAAGAGGCAATCCCTTTGAGACATGTTGACAGTTTATCAAACTTATCTTCATGCTTGAAGAGGCATGTATGCTCACTTGTGATCCAAAAATAAAAGGTGTTCTTCAACACCATCATTGTGTGAAGTGTGTGTAACCTTTCAAGTTTTGAATTGATAAGTTCTTGCATAATATTATTGATTTATATAAGGCGCCTTGTTTGAGAGTGTTTATTCATGCTTTGTGAAGAGTTAGTGAAGGATTTGTGATGATTATATTTTGCTGGTTTATTCTAGTGCAGATCGACTTGCTTTGGGAGTGAGTTTGACATATTTTAGAGGTGTTTTAAGTGTTTAAAGGTCTGCTGTTATTTTCAGATTTTTATCATGCCCAAATTGACTTGTTGAAGGACATTTTGGTATAAATTCATGGTGATTTGATAAGGGTTTAAATCTGATTTATTTCTGCATGTTATTCCAAGTGTATTGTGCTTATTTTGATGATATTTTGGGCCATATTCACTGCTGGAATTAATTAATGTCAAATCAACTTGCCTGGGGATTTAAAATGTTATTTTGAGAGTAATTTTTGACAAGTTTACAAGCTACGTGTTCAAACATTTATTGCAGATATGTGAGTCACTTTTCAAGGGTTTTGGAAGCATCTACAAGGCTGGAAATGATTTATTTAATTTTCCTAACCCTAGGCGATTTGTATTCAGATTTTTAGGGCAGATTTGAAGGGGTTTTGGTTGTCAGAAAAATCAGTTTGATAGTTGGTTGGAAAGATAAAATTATTAGTTTTCATTTGCACTTTGTTTCATGAGAAAATATTGAGTTTGGAAGAAATTAATTTTCAAAGTTCAGCTGGTTTTCTGTGCATTTATTTATTTTCCACTACTGCAAATTAAATCTGGTTTAAGTGAAGTTTGAATTCCAACTAGCTAGCCCATCTAACCCACCACCTTGGCTCACTCCAACCCCATTTGGGTTGTATTGAAGCCAACATTGGGTTATTTGAGGTGAACCTAGGAGGGTTTGCTCTTCTAAGTTCATCTGGAAGTAATTTATTTGCAAATTTAATTAAATATCCTAGGATATTACAACATTGCATTCTTCTTTAATAGTTTTCCATATAAAGTCAGGTCGGTTGGGTTAAGAAGATGAAAAGCCAAAGGAAAAATAGAAGAGAAGCATCCTTATGAGGTCAGTCCTAATTTGGAAGCATTCTAATTGGTTTTGGTGCCACAACAAGGTATAAAGAGGGGTCACTTGGCTCATTTGTGGATCATCATCTTGTGAATTATATACTTCTCTTTTGGAAATTGGAGCATTGAGCTCTCATTTTTAGCCTTTGAGGACGAAAACCCTCATTGGATCCTATTGGGGACAAAAACCCTCAATAGTCACAACACTTGGGGATGAAAACCCTCATTTGTTGCATTGGTGGCTTCATTCGGGAGTCACATTTGGGCTTCAAAATTTAGAATTTCTGAACAAGGGTTTCTATCAGTGTTAGAGAAAAAATGATAGCTAGGGCATGCTTTTTGGGGCTACCACATTCATTTCCAACTTGATCTACCCATTTGGAGATTTCGGATCACTTTCAGTGGGTTTCTGTGGTTGGAAAATTCTGATTCTAATTTTATTGGATAACTGCTATTTTGTGATCATTTTGAGCTATCATTTGCATTATTTCTCCAAGTATTTACGAAGATATGGGATTTTGAAGTTTCACTATTTTTGAGCATTAATTGATTCCAACAATCTGTAATTTATGGTTGAAGAATTTATTTTGCAAAACTTCATCAAGGGTTTCATGTTGTTGATGTATTTTTGAAAGTTTGTGTGGAAAAGGCAAAATAATGAATTTACCTTAGGTTGTTTAGGATTTGGTGGACCTAAAATAGGTCGCTGCCCTAGTTCTTGTATAAAATCAGATTGTTGTCATAAAAATCAGATTCTCTACATGTGGTTGTCATCATTTTCGGAAATATTCCATTAGGGTTTGGGGAAAATTTGAATTCCTCAAATTTGAGAACGAAAGGGACATCTGACAAACCATCGTCGCTTGTAATTGCCGATTCAATTGTATATACATATGTATTGTAACCACTACACGGGGAAAGAGAATACTATATAGTTACACACTTGAGATACAAGAGGAAAGGTAGTGTAATGTCCCCTTTTTTGAATTAAGAGCCTAAAAGTGGACTTCTTTCCATCCCCTTTCCATGGCAATGAAGCTTGATTAAGCAAGGGAAGAAATTGCATTTTTATTTTCAGTTTTCTTTATTACATTTGATGTTTCTTTTAGTGTTTTCTTTAATAAGGCAGGTCGGTTGGGTTGGAGGAGTCTTAAAGGCAAATTAAAAGATAAAAAGAAGCTTAAAGAGGTCGGTCCTTTCTAACCGGCCTTTGGCACCAACTAAGGGCTATAAAAGGAGGCTTATGAATTCATTTTCATCATTTATCTTTGGACTTTTTTCACCAATATGAGCACCTGTTATGAATATTTGCAATTAATTCAGACAAATATGGAGTCCATGGCATGAATACTTGATTTTTATCACCAAAATCTGCATATAAAGTCTGCTGCCCTAAAATTTGAGACTTTGCTTGCATGCAAAGCAAGAAAAATATTATTTAATTCACCTAGGGCACTTATACCAACATGTAGACAATTAGAATAACAAAAATTAGGCTATTCCAACCCTAGGCGCCAAAACTGGAAGCTTCTCGGCAATGGAAAACACTCTTTAATGCAAAATCCTCCTTCCCTTGGTGCCAAAACCTGCACTGGGCTGCAAACTTCATAAAAAAGAATTAACTGCTTCTCCCTTATGGCGTCCCATGCTTATATAGCCATCTTCATACTATTTTCATAATTGCCTTTCCCTATTTTTGACAATTTAATTAATTAAAAGCCATGCCTCTTCATCCAATTTGGGCGCCCAATTCTGCATGCTTCTGATTGCTTTTTAATGAATTTATTTTATTTATTTTTAGCATGCATCCTTGACTTCTCTTTAGCTCATCCACTTGCATTGAATTTCTTCCTATTTATGGCGCCAAACTTAGCTAGGAATACCATTAATTAAATGCATTAATGCCAAGGTGGGTCACACTTTTTGGCAAGGAGGTTGTTAAAAATAGAAAGTCAAAGTAATGGGAATTTCCACCCTGCATTGCAGCTCCAAAAATCCCATCTTTCACTTAAGTGATTTGACTTTTATAATGGGAATTTTCACCTTGCGTTGTAGGTAAGAAATTCCCGCTTGCACCTACTGCCAAAATTCTCATTAGCAACTTAAATCCTTCCAAAAAGTGCGACTTGCATGGAAAAGAGCCTTCTTCTTAAAAATGCAACTTGTATGGGTGAATAAACCTCTTTGATGGGAAAAGTTAGCCTGTTAGGCAGACAAGAAATTCTCGCCGGTGCTTTAAGTGATTTTTCCTTCATAATGAGAATTTTCACCTGCTAGGCAGGTAAGAAATTCCTGCTGCCTGCCATCTCTAAAATTCCCATCGCAGTTTAAGTGATTTTGACTTGATGGGAAAAAGTAACTCTTCTTGAGCAAGAAAGAAATTCCTGCTTTCTTGCTTGCCAAAAATTCCCCTTGCAACTTAGATCTATAATCCGAAAAAGTGCGAATTGCCTAGGAGAGGTTTTTTCTGCTTAAATTCTTCTTTTTTTTGTCGAGTTAGCACTGATTAATTTATTTCTTTGTTGAGGCCATGGATGACTTCCAGATGTTCCAGAAATTAAATAGGTTATACAGAGTATAGAACGGATCAAGGGGAATTTAACAGATAGACCACGGAGAAAACCGAAAACAAAAGCAAAAAGAAATAAATAAAAACGAAAAACGTTGCCAGAAGTTGCAGACAATTGCTCTGAATTCATTCCTGGTGAAAACCCTATTGAGATGTGAGAATACTGGGATGAAAAACTTCAACAGGGTTCAACTGCAGCACAATTCATATTAAATGGAACTTTATTTATTTGATAAATAATTAAATAAAATTCCCGCAGACAAAACCCAACGGAGGGATAAAATGAATTTTAGCATCTGGGTGTTTGTCGAAATTGGCTCATATGATTCACTGAGAATATCTTAACGTAATAGAGACAACTTTAGGCAATAAAACACAAAAAGACTCGTTATTTTAAAAAGAATGATTTTTTTAAAGGGGTAGTCCCAGATTTTAGGGTGCAATCTGGGACACCAAACAAATTTCAGATTTCTTCTAGTGTGGGGCAACTCATTGTGTGAAGATTCTATGCTATTCCGGAGGTATTTACATTCAGATTTGTATTACTATTTTTCCAATTTCTAATATAGAGCAAATAGACTCATTTTTAATTAATTACGAAAGGGTTTTGATTTGTATTTTCTAGTCTTTCCATATGTAGATTTTTGGTTATTTTGCGATCAATATTTATCATTAAGAATCAAAATTTTAATCATGGTTGAGAGAGAAATGAAATTATTTATGAAATATTTGTGAAGGGTTATCGATAAAACCCTAGTTGCATTTCCTTTTAGCTATCGAGTTCTGCAGGCATTGTTTTTATTAAATTGTGTGAAGTGTGTGGATGGTATATTATCATTATCTTCTGACATTGTAAGCAAGGATCCAAGCCAAAGAATTATATATAAAAATGGATCTTTCAACAATAGCCTCTCTCGTCCTTGAATGTGGTAGCGAATTTTGTCACCATGGATTCATTGAAACCATGAAACTTATTGATACACTCCATCCATTTACAGGTTTGAAAATACTGAAGTATCTTGGTTGGGCTGAGCCGTGAATGGTCCGTCGGCTCATGGCGAATTAGATCCCCACCCATTTTGAATTCTGCAAACTACTTAGCTCTAAGAGGAAAAATCTTATAGTTTGTAGCAATGATGCAAGAATTTGAGTAAGGAGGAGAGTTTGGAGTACTTGTATTTTTGAATTCGGCGACCGACTCAAACGCAACGCAAAAAGGAATGCATTAATTTGTTTTGAGGGCCGCATGACGTGTGAGGTGAGTTGGTATGACGAAGTGAGGTGACGTGGAGCGACAACTCATAAGGTGAAAGGCAGCGGCATATAATAGCTTATAAAAGACATTTATGACATGGCACAAACATTAATTAAGTATAATCATTCTATCCATACTTTATTAAAGTGAAATGAGTTTAGTTATCTTGAGAAATGTGCCGGATGATGATGACATGTACATTGTTATGATTTGTGCCTTTTTGTTGCATATAGACTTATTATGATGCTGCGTGTTGAGGTGCCATGATGCTTTGCAGATGTTGTTGCTTTGCTGAAGCATGTGTGAAATTTATCTTGTAGGCTCCTTACTGAAATCAAATAATTCCCGAGAGAGGGAATACTGACTTGCTCTGGTGTCAGTCGTCTTCATCACCACTAGCTCGTGTAGATTTTTCCCTTTATTTTCTTCATGCAATCATAAGTTTTGTCAACAAGAAAACAATACAGGGATTTGCTGCTAACTTGCTTCATTTCAAGTGGACATTTAGTCTTTGCACCATCTCCTTCTGTCAGAGACCATGCACTTCTTGCAACAAATACACCAAATCTTGCAAAAAAGAAATTATAAAAAAAACCAAACTTGTTAGCTGAGTGGTGCTTGATCACCAAGAAGGCTGATCACATCACTTTTATTTACCCTTGGAGTATTCAACAAGTTGAATATACCAAGGCCACTTGAACATCTCATTCTTCAGCAACCTTAGAAGATGAACCAACGGAGTTCACTTCGACCTTAACTCTGATGTTCTCATCTCCATCCTGTTTTGACCTCCTCTGAACTGCTGCATGAAGGTGCTCCTATCAGTTGGCTTTTTGTACAACCTCAACCTATGACCATTCACCAGTAGTTTGAATCTCATAGGATCTATGGTGGTGAGTTTCACAACCCCATTGGGAAAGATTTTCTCAATCTCATATGGGCCTAGCCACCTTGTCCTGAGTTTTCCCATGTGGTCCTTGTACTTGGAGTCAAATAAGAGAGCCCAATCACCTTCTTGAAATTGTCTTGTTTTGATGAATCTGTCATGCCATTTGATCCTTTTCTTTTGTATCACTTTTGTATTATGCACAACTTGTCTCCTCATTTCATCTAACTCGTTGAGTTGGAGAATCCTCCCGCATTTGAGCTTCAGACAAATCTATGCCTAATTCAAGTGTAGTCCTTAGTGTCTATGCTTAAATTCAATAGGAGAACAATAGTCTTACCGTACAAAATATCGAATGGTGTGAAGCATGTTATTGTCTTCCAAGTTGTGTTGAATGCCCAAACTACCTCTAGAAGTCTATCTAGCCCAATCTCTCTGTGGAGTGCAATAGTTTTTGTCAAGATGGCTTCTATTTCCTTGTTTGTTACCTCAACTTGACCATTAGATTGGGGGTGATAAGGTGTAGATTTCCGTGTCTCGATTTCATATTCCTTAGCTAGATCATAAATAACTTCAGCAGTGAAGTGTGTACCTTGATCTATAACAATTTCTCTTGGCACTCCATACCTTGTGAAAATGTGGTCATATAAGAATTTAGCAACTTTCTCACTCTTCTGATTTGGAAATGCTTTCACTTCTATCCATTTAGTGAGGTAATCTGTACACCAAAATGTACTCTTTCTACTGATATTTAGGATCTATTGGACCAATGAAGTCCAAACCCCATTTGTCAAATGGCTGCAATACTAACTGAGGTCTGTAATGACATCTCATCTGATTTGGTAGGCTTACCCATTCTTTGGCATTTATCACACCTCCTTGTATACAATGTTGCATCCTTATGCAATGTTGGCTAGTAATAACCTGTTGTCAACACTTTTTGTGTTGTTCTTTTTGCAGCAAAATGTCCTCCACATGGTTCACTATGGCAGGATTTGAGGACATCATAAATTTCCTCATCATCTATGCATCTTCTCATAACATTATCCTGCCTTGTGTGAAATAGAAAACCAGCTATCCAAGAAAATTCACACTTTTCTCAACAATGTATTTCTTTTCAAAATATAAATAGTGTGGAGGTGTCTTACCTGAGACTAAATAATTAGCTATATCAGCATACCAAGGTGTTTTAGTGGAAATGGAAAATAGGTGCTCATTTGGGAAAGAGTCATCCACTACTTGTTCTTCATTATTATTCTCCATTCTTGAAAGAAAGTCAGCTATAACATTGTCCTTACCAAGCTTATCCACAATGGTGACATCAAACTCTTGCAAGAGTAACAACCATCTGATTATTCTATTACTTACAACTGGTTTGTTGATCAAATATTTAATTGCTACATGATCAGTATGAATGAATACTAGATAACATGTGATGTAGTGCCTGAACTTATTGATAGCATAAACACTGCTAAGAACTATTTCTCTGTGATTGTATAGTTAAGTTCAACGTGCTGCAGGTTCTTACTAACATAGTAGATTGCATAGTTTAGAATTCCATCTTTCTGTCCTAAACAACTCCAATGGCATGATCTGAGGCATCAATATGAATGTGAAATGGAAAACTCCAATCTAGTCCTCTTAACACAGGTGCAGAAGTCAACATTTGTTTCAAAGTTTGGAATGTAATCTCACATTTCTCAATCCACTCAAAGGCAACATCTTTTCCCAGTAGGAAATAATGGTGTTGCAATCTTATTGAATTCATGTATAAATCTTCTATAATACCCAACATGGCCTAAGAATCTCCTCACATCCTTTTGCTTCTTTGGTGTTGGCAGATTTATAATCACAAATATTTTATTGGATCTACCTAATTCCAAAGAAATTGATAGATAATGCCCCAACACTATTCCTTCATACATCATCATGTAGCATTTTTCATTGCTTAAGGACATGTTATGCTCCTTACATCTCTTGAGAACTTTGTCTAGATTCTTCATTGCTTCATCAAAAGTATTATCATATATTGTAAAATCATCCATATATACCTCCATGCAGTCATTGGTTAGATCTGAAAAATGCTCAAAACTTGTTGAAATGTAGCAGGTGCATTGCACAAACCAAAAGGAAGAACATAATATGCAAACGTTCCCCATGGGCACGTGAATGTGGTCTTGTCCTGGTCCTCTAGTGCAATCTGAATTTGGTTGTAGCCACTATAGCCATCCAGAAAAGAAAAATATTTCTTGCCAGCAAGAGTGTCAAGTACTGATCAATGAAAGGAAGTGAAAATGATCCTTCTTTGTTGTTGCTGCATTCAGCTCTCTATAGTCCACGTAGATCCTCCATTTTCCATTCTTCTTAGGTATAATGACAAGGGGTGACACCCATTGATTGTTTGAAATTGGATATATGAATCCAACATCCAATAATTTTTTAATTCTTCTTTCACTATATCCCTCACTTTGTTGGGTTCATTCTTCTTTGTGGTTGTCTTATTGGCTTACAACTATCTTTGATGTATATCTTATGTGTACAGAGCTTAGGGTGTATCCATGCATGTCTCCATAGTCCCATGCAAATGTTGTCTTGTGTTTCTACGCAGAAGAGCAATTAATAGTTGCTCTTGTTGCATGCTCAACATTTTTTCACATTAAGTGGCTTGCCCGAAGTAATTTGCACTTGCTTAGAGAGATCAGTCATGGAGCATATATTGCTACTTACATAATTCAATATATACAATCATGTGGAAGAAGTTGGTGGAGGATGCAATTCTTACCTGAATTCATAGTGCTTTTGCTATGGTATATTTGATTCTCAAGACAACTTATACATCGTAATTTTCCATCTACTTCTTCATTCTTCCCATAATTATTTTGCAGGATGTTAGAAAGAACAACATCTTCTTCTTGCCCTTCAATTGTACATGACTTCTCTAGCATCATGAGTTGCTAAACTAGAGCTTTGGTCTTCTTCTGACTCTTCAACCCAAATGGTTTGGTCTTCTTCATTGAACAACGGTTGTGCAGGGGGTAAAGCATGAGCTTTTTGGTACCACTTCCATTAGAGATAATCATATTACCATTTATATCCTATGAATGCATCAACAGTTGCCAACCATGGTCTTCCCAAGATGATAGGATATCCTCCCAAGCTTGCTTTTGGATGAAGAACAATAAAATCAGCAGGGTACTCCCAAGAGTCTACCACTACTACTACGTCCTCCAAGACTCCTTCGGTTAATTGTTGATCTATCTGTACAAGCTGCAAGATTGTGGTTGTTGGTCTTAGTCCCTCTAACTTCAAATCATCCATGATCTGTTTTTTCATTACATTATTGTTGCCCCCCAAGTCAATCAGTGTGTTCTTGATCATTGTGCATTGATTGTGACATTTACCAAAGGACTTCTGATCTATGTATTTGGGCAAAATTGAGTTCCCAAGCATAATATCAACTAGTTGTCCAATGACCTATACAGTAGTTGGATCTTTCCTTTTTTACTCTTTCTTTTTATGCATAGATCTTTAACCAATTTGTTATAGATGGGCACATCCTTAATAGCTTGAATCAATGGAATTTTGACACAAATGTCTTTTAGTTGGTTAACAAAATCAGAATCGATTTTGATTTGAGGTCAATCTTCTTTTCTTGTAACCTTTCAGGAAATGGTGGCTCATTACCCAATGTTTTACCCTTGCTGGAATTTTGCTCAAGTTGTTGTGGATTACGTGCAACGTCTTTTCTATTGTTTGCTTTATAGATCTATCTATAGCGTTTTATTTCTTTGTTGCGGGTCATCCTACAACGTCTATGGTTCCTCAACAATCTCAGTAATGGTGGGTCCAATTGGTGGAGGAAGTGCTCTTCCTGAGTGAAGATGGATATTGTTGATATCAACAAATAGGTAGGGTATTGAGCTGGTTTAATGGAATAGGTTGGTGAGAGAGCTTTATTGTTAGGGTTAGGCGTTGGTTGAGCTAGTAGTTGGGTAGCTTTTGGTTGAGAGCCTGTTTGGGGGTTTGGCATCAGAGCTTGTTGTTGCGGATAAGGAGGTTGTTGATAAGATTGTTGGTAATTTGGAGGTGGGTTATTCCACTTTGATGTCCTCCTCTCCAAGGTTATTGCCATGATTGAGGAGGTTGTTGCCATTGTTGTTGTGGTTGGCCTTGGAATTGAGGTTGCCACTATTGTTGATATTGGTTAGGATATGGGGCCCAACCTTGAGGGTTAGCCCAAGGTGGGGGTTGCATATATGAATTATTAGACCAATTTTGAAATGAATGCATAGGGTCTTGTGTCATACCTCCTTGCCTCGGTGGCCATGGTTTTCTTTGAGCAACATAGAAAAACTTTCCCATCCTCTATCTCCAACATCTTGAACTCAGTGAAGCCTCCCTTTCTTGAGCAATGTTGGCCAATTCTCTACATCTACAGTCATTTCTTCCTTCTACATGCATGGCAATACTCTGTGAGTGTTGCTTTTGCATCTTCCTTTTTCTTTTTGGCATGTAGAGCATCTAATTGATTGGCCATGTCATTGACAATCTCTTGCTTCATGTTTTTAAACATGTTGACAATCTCTAACTTGGATATGTCCCCAATTGTTTTGGTAGTTGATCCACCTCTTGATCTTACACTTCTTACCCTCTTCATAGTAGCTCTTGAGTAATTTTTGCAGATTCACAATGTCTGCAAAAGTAGCTTTGAAATGTCTCATGCTCCTATCAGATCCAGAGCATCCATGTCCTCCTCATCGAGTCCCTTCAAAAAGAGTAATTTGAGAGATTCAAGTGGTAGTTTGGTGTGCCTTGACTTCTAAACACAGAACATGAACCTTTCCAAATAGTCTTCCAATGGTTCATCCTCTTTTTGTGTCATTCTGTAGATTTCATCACCTCCTCTGTTGTTTGGTCTGCAATAATCCTAGTACTTATCGAGGAATTTCTCCTTCATTTGCCCACGTGGTTACAACATTTCTTCCCAATCCCATGAACCATCTCAAGGTTGCATCCTTGAGTGTAGTAGAAATAGCTTTAATTTATGTGCATCAATAGTAGTATAATCATAACTCCTGCATAAAACATCAAACTCAAACAAAAAGGTGTCTGGGTCTTCTGACATGGATCCATGAAAGTTGGGCAAGGTTGAGGGAGAAATATTCTTCATACCAGCAGCTGCATTGTTGTCATTGATGGGGAACTCAAAGGTGGTTGCCCCATTTCAAACATTTTGATTTACTCTTCTTCCATCTCTGGCTGCTTAGAGCAACTTTAGAGCTTTCACTTGGAGGATTATCTTCAAACAACAAACCTAGTACAAAGGTTTCTTCTTCAGAATCCTCAGAGGTATATGAAGAGATTTGTGCTACTTGTGGATTAGGAAAAAATCTACCATGGGCATCCCTTGGGGTGCATACATCAACTACTCAACTCTATCAACGGAAAATTAGTTGGGGGTTGGTTTGGAAGTGAATTTCCTAAAACCTAAACTACTCTAAGAAATAAAAACCTCTTCAAAACCTTATAACTTGGTAGTATCCCCGGCAAACGACGCCAAAAATGGTGGTGTAAATTAACTTGCAAACAATTAATATGTTGTTCATCAATCTACAATCATTTAATTATCAAACCTAGGGACGTAAACTTTCAATATTGCAAGTGTGTTGTATGCACAATTATAGATGTTTGAGAGAGTGTAAAGGTAAATTGTTGTCACTACAATTAAGAAATAACAATACTGAAATGAACTAGACTATGACTGAAACGAATACTATGACTATGGAAAAGCATGTAAAAAAAAATACATATAAAGGAATAAATTGCTGTAATTCTAACCATGCAATGAATTAAAACAACAAACAAAAGGAGAGGGTTAGCAAACCACAAGTGGGCCCTACCTTGGGTGTAATCCCTCCTAAGGCCTGTCTACAACAATTTAACAAAACTCGATTCTTATTTCATCAACATGAAGATTACAAGTGGAAAATACAACAAGTTCTCCTATCTATGGATCTATCTCCTCTATATGCATCTTTTACAACATTAATCTTTCCATTTTTATATCTTTCATTACAACAGAGGCGTGAAGAGATAGAGTCCTACTGTTCCAGTTGGATTAAGTAAAAGATCTCAACCAAACAATCTAAAACTTACATGCATGCAACAAAAACTATTCAATAGATGTTCTCATACAATCACATAACTTAACTAACGATCAGTTGATCAACCAATTATTAAATTATGAGTTAAATCAATTAGTTCTTTGTTTGAGTTGCAACGCATAATCAAGTGATGGTGTTGAGTCTTCTTCTTGTTCACATAATTGCTTCTTCTATCAACACATGTGCGAGCTTAGGTGTAGTGTCCACATTGTGCAAGCTCCTAAAATCATGGTTTCATGTATGTGTGTGTGATCTCCTTTGGCTGTGGACGCTTTGCTTTGCAGAGACGAGGTCCTTTGGCTATATGTCAATTGTTGCGGATGACCTCATAGCTATGAATGAGTTCCTTTGGTTGCATGTTAGTTGTTGTGTATGGATCCTTTCACGCATGTTGTTACATGTTACTTTTGCAAACAAGGCTGCATATACAAAACTCATTTAACATCATATTGCAACTAAAAGAATAAATGCAAAATCAAGGCTAAAGTACATTTATACAAAGCATCATTTAACATCATATCACCGCAAGTTCATGGGTAAATTGAAAAATAAATGCATACTCATAATCCACAAAATAAAGTAAACCTTAGTAATAATTATATTAACTAATATCTATGCCATGAGTATTAATGGAAATGCCACCTTGTTGACCTTTGATACCCTAGAATCCTTCCTCTCCAAGAGAATCAAGGTACTGTTAGTCTTTCTTGCACTTTTATCAATCTTTTTGTTGAGACCCTAAGCCTTTGAGGATTTGTGCTCTCATACCACCGTAATATTCCTTTCCCAGTCAAAAACTCTTAGCTTATTTTGTTTACTCACGATGGCTACAGGATGCAAATAAAGGTGACTTAAGTTATAATAATTTATTATAAAGTGCAAATACAAAAAAAGTATTATAAAACACTTATAATAAAATATTATGACCGTAATAATAAAATAAAAATAGAAAAAGAAAAATTACTTTATGTTTTATTTTCCCTAGAAGATAAATTTGACCCGTAGGGATGGGATAAAGCAAGAGAAAATATTAAATGAAAGCAAGGGAAAATATTAAATAAAGTAAGTAAAAAACATTAAATGAGGCAAGTGAGCTGATTGGTTGTTGAAGGTGGCCATTAGACCCAATTCTTTTATTTAAGCAAGTCGACTTGCTTGGAGAGGCATCACTTGTTTATTCTAAAAGTTTCAGATTTACATGTTGAGCATTGTTTGCTTGCATTTTCACTCTTGAGAATGAAAACCCTCCAAGAGCCCTAGAGAAGGACGAAAACCCTTCCTCTAGTTTGTGAGGATTCTCTACACAAGGGTTTCCATTGTGCATAAAGAGTTAGCTAATTTTTCCAGTGGTTTTCCAATCATTTAGAGGGCTGTAATTCTGCAGATTTTCATGAGGGTTTGAAGAGGAAGGTTGGAGTTGTGTTCTTCCTTTATTTTCAGCCTTTTTCATGGTGGTGCGACTTGCCTAGTGACTGATTTGCATGTGTTTGGAGCTGCTAAAACCCCAGATTTGATCACTATTCTCATTGCAGATTTTTAGAGATCTGAATCAGCTTTTGTGGAGGGGATTTTGACTCCAAATTATCATTTTTATAGCTGTGTATGAAGGCAAGTCTCTGCAGATTTATAATAAATTATTTTAGCCTCTTTTGGTGTCTCAAATATAGAATTTTCTTCATATTTTGGCTTTATAAAATTAGTGGATAAGATTGGAGTGGAAATATCAAAGTTTAATTGCTGATTTTTATAAGTTTTCTTCCATACCCTAGTCGCATTTTTCAAGTAAAGTTCAGATTTGCATATAAATAAATTGCTACATCTTTTATAAATTGTCTTTGGGGGTTTGGATTTGCCAAAAATCCAACTGGGGTTCAAAAGTGTCCTTTTGGGGACATTACACCTTTTGGGGACAAAACTGAAAATTACGGAAATTAGCTCAAACCCCAATATTAGCAAGTCTGATTTTATAATCAACAACTGAAATAAATCTGAAATCAGCAATCTACAAGGGCAGCGAACTGATTATGAAATTCAAATCCACTTTTCACCAAGCAAATCAATGAATAATGCCACAAAACAATTATTCTAGCCACGACAATATTTATGAATCACAAATACATCAAAAGATGGATGGAATATCAAATTACACAACTGGAATTAATTATTTAAATCAGCAGCAGACTAGCCAAAACCGAGGGCTAGGAAAAATAGTAAACCCTTGCCAAAAATCACCAAAATGGAGATTCTGGCTTTATAAAATATGCCAAATCTGAAAATGAAGTGAGATCTCAATTTTATGCCCTCTAGGGCACCAAACCACCCTCCAAGGTAGGTCGCTCCACCTAGGGAAAACAATACCAATAAAATTTTGAATATTAATTTATTAAATATTCTCCTCAAATTTGCAAAAATTTTCAAGCTCAATCAATGTTGAAGGGTTTTCGTCCTCCAACAAAACCACTAGAAGGGTTTTTGTCCTTCTAAGAATCCACACAAGAGGGTTTTTGTCCTCAAGTGGAAGAACATGGAGCAACAAGCTCACAATGCCCAAATAGGAAAAATGCGCCAAATCTAGATCCTTCAAATGAGCCCTCTAATCTTCTTTTATAACCTCCTTTTGGCGCCAAAGCTTGGAATAGTAAGGCCGACCTCTTAAAGTATTCTTTTAATCTTTAATTGGCTTTTAAAGTGCATAAAACCCAACCAACCTGCTAAAGGCAAACACATGCTAAAAAGAAACATTAAAAATTAGAAAAATAAATACAAAGAAGCTCAATTTCCTTCTCCAACTCCCCTACTTCTTTGCCATGGAAAAGGGAATGACAAGAAGTCCAAATCATGCTCTTAAATTGGAAAAGAGGACATTACATATACACTCCCTTAAGGCGAAAGGCTGCCCCAAGTGCTCACTACCGTGTTTTTGAAGTACCCATTTGCTCTTTTCTTGTGATGAAGGATCACGTACTCCTTGCTTCATGACTATAGCCTTGAGCTTCAGTTTGGGTGTTACCATGGGCTGATCCCTCCAATGCATGCCACAACACAATTTGTATGTAAGTTGGAAAAAATCTTAATAACGACAAGTCACTTGGAATTCCATCCAATTCAGCACTAGGATGGTTGGGAAGATTGTCTTCAATAGTAGAGCCTCTCTACTATCATTACCATGCAAGGAAACCCTCTTAAATTGCACATGTGTACAACTGTTCATGATTGAAAATATTATGACCAACAATATAGAAATGATATAAATATGACAAACCCATTGTAATGTCCCCTTTTCCGGGCATTACTAAATATATCTGTTCATCTCTTTTATTTGCATTGAACCCCTTGGCATGCCTAGCGCTAGAAGTGGGAGTCTCTAGTTAGTTTAAAAATGTGCTTCTAAGTTAGCTACTTTTTATTATTTAATTAGAAAATAATAAAGTGCACATAGTTTAGCATATTAAATGTTTTAATTATGGGAGGGAAAGGGGTCACTTGACTATCTAACTTGTAATTGCAAGTTTAAAAAGTGTATTTTCCCTCCAAGTGGGTCGATCCCTTTGGGAAGTCTATTTAAGGGATGTGAGGGGGTCATTTCACCTCATGTTAATTTGATCATTTATGTCTCTCCATGCTTGGAGAAATGGGATGTATGCTCTAGCTTTTCATTGTGCTCTCTCTCTCTCTCTCTCATTCGATTGGGAATAGATCTGATTTTGATAAGGATTTGGAATATTATGCATGCTTGAATCTTCCATAATGTGGCGATTTGTTGTGAAGGTGAAATCTGATTATTGTGCAAGGATTTACTCTTTTTATGGTAGCGAATTGGTGTGGTATTTTTGGTGATATTTTCATGCCCTAGCGAATTGGATCTAATGTGTTTTGGTGCTGATTTGACATTTTAATATACTGCTGTATTTTTATGCCCTGCGACCAACCTTTTGCACAAATTTGATACTTTTCTTATAGTTGGGTGGAAGTGGATTGCATGATCATATTTCCCATATTTTATTACACCGAATCCAAAGTTTGAAGGCTTTTGCTTGGTTGGTTAAGCGGGAAATAATTTTAGAAGTTGCAGCAGTCTGGGGTTGGATTATTAATTGTTTGTGACACATTTTGATGCTTAAAAATTGTGATTTCAGTTCAGATCTGTCCTTGGTATTTTTGTGCATCAAAACAAGCTCTTGGAGGGTGAAAACAGTTAAGGGAAGTGCTGGTTATTAATTTATTAATTTCTTCTAACCCTAGCACCCAAATCTGGAATTTTAAGTGCTATTTTGAAGGGGTTTTAGTGCTCAGAAAAAATCTGATCTTTAGTTCATTGGAAAGGGAAAAATATCAAGTTTATTGTGCATTTTGTTTCATGCAAAAAGACTAAGTATCAAGAGAGTTATGAATTCTAGAAGTTTTCAGCTGTCTGCAAGTAATTTTAAATTAATAATGTTGCTATAAAAATCAGATCTCGAAAATGTGTGAATTCCAATTGATTCTCCTATCTCATCCATCCACCTTGGCTACTTCCAACCCCATTTTGGGTTGTAATTAGCCGACATTGGGTTATTTGAGGTTGAATTAAAAGGATCTCATCCTTCTTGGTTCGATTTGTGTTGAAGGTGCTGCAAATTTCTATTTGTCCCAAAAGGGGACATCACACCTATGCAAGATTCAAAGAATGTGATTGTTGTAGAAGCGGTAGATAGCCATATAAGGATTGGAAACTCGCCATCTTCAGCTACTATCCTATATGCGCCACCATTTGCTTGGGTGGGAAGAAAACTCAATTGCTCTTCTTTTTTTTGTACTTTTATTGAAGTGGTTTTGAGATACAGCACATGGAACAAACTTATTAAGGAAAACAAGAGCTTCCACCAATGTTTCAACAACCTCTCCATCATGCCTCATAGGCATGTTATTCAACTCTCTTCCCATGCTTGCATCCCTTTCATAATTCCCATTCCTGAGATGAACTTCCAAGGGTCCATTCTTGTTGCCCCAAGCATGGCTGTAGCTGTACCATTGCAATTTCTTGCTCAGAATCAACATTGTGGTGGTTGGAAACTCTTCTAAAACAATAACAAACAATCCCTCATTGATGGTAGGCAGAAAATCCTTCCACCTTGTGACTGAAAACACTTTTGTGACTGTCATAAAAAGTGTTAAGGGGTTGGTTCTGATGCGGACAACAGAAAAAGGATAGGATAACAACATCGTACTTCAAATTCTTCATAAATCTCAGTGATATAGGGGTTGGAATCAACCATATAGTGACCAAAAATGCTTCAACAACATCAACAAACTGAAGATTACTCCAATGTATGTCTGAGACTACTTGTATGGCTGCAAGTACAATGTTGGGAAAGCTGAAAAAAAGAGGAACAATAGTACAATTTTTTTATGACAGCATGTCTTAAAACCCATAAAACATGACTTCTACTCATAATCATACCACCAATTTCCAGCTGGGTTACAATGCTTTGGACAACAAGATAACATCATAGTTACTAGGTTCGAAATCCGATTAAATTCGGAAGGGCAAAAAAATTTGAAAATTCGGAGTTCTCGAAAAAATCCGAAAAAATACGGAAAAATCTGGTTCGGAATATATATACTTATATTATTATAAATTTATATTATTGTATACTTATATCATTATATATAGACAAATCATACAAAAAGCATCCATCTACCATAATCATCATCATCATAATGATTCTTTCAAAAGATTGCAAGAAGTTGCTTGGTCCAAAAAGGTACAAAAATGGATTTTATGAAAATAAGAAAAATATTGCCATCAATGCGTAGAGCTCGAGAAAATATATACTTTTAGAGAAGACGACACCTAAAACGGAGCCACATAATGAAAGTTATGGCACATGCAAGTTTTTGCTGCTACATCTTCCCGGACCCTTTCCAAAAATGGCAAATTTTTTTTTTTTCCTGCAAAAACAAGGCCGAACCGAACCGGATTTATTCGGTTGCTTCAAAAAATACGGTTCGAACCGGATTTCATACAAATCCGGCCAACCTGCAAACTATGGATAACATCCATCTTGCTCATTTCTCAACGTAGAATTCGTGAACTCAACATCAACCCTTATGGGAAGACTTCTTCTAAGAGCATGTGTATTGATTAGAAGCTGAAAATTTCTCTGAAGTGACTTGTTGTTTTAAAACTGAAAGTGTGGGGGTTATCTTACCATGTGCAGCCCATAGGTCTTGCCTTCTTTCGGAAGTTCTCTCCATCCTTTCTTTTGTAGCAACTTGAGGATCTCCACTTGTCATGCCTTGAAGCACAACCTTTTGATCACCAAGTTTGAATCTCAACTCCATAGTTTGATAGTTTTGGGTAAATTCACCCAAACAATGCAACCATTGAACCTCAAACACTAAATATTTCTCCTTAATACCATTAACATAGAAATCTTCATTTACCTTGTGCAGCTATAGCAATATTGAGGTGTTGGATTCTTTTAATGCATAGGATGAAGAACTTATCAACAATGTGTTATCAGCCAATTTTGACTACGCAAAATTGTCAAAAAACAATTAAATAATTAAAAATTAGAAAATTTTGAAAAGTATTACTTTGCGTGGTTCATTGGACTCCTTGCGATCGTCTTATTTTTGTGATCGTTTCGGTCTTCGTTTCGTGATTTTCGGGCAAGAACTCTTCCCGCCAGGCTATAAAACACATTAAAATAATTAATTAATATTTAATTAATTAATTGCTCCTTGTTTGATTAAATTAATTTTTAAAAAATCACTTAAGGAGTATTTAATTAAATAAATATAAATTAAGGTTCATCCGACAAGTTTTAGTGTCGGGGAAGTAAGCTTTTGTTTCCAACTGCCGGGTTGGCATCCCGAACCCGGATTTCCACTTTCCTGGCAATTTCCTTCAAATTTCCCGCACGTGGGTTTTCCTCTGCCAATTGCCAAATCATGGATTGGCAAACGGGCATAAAATTCCCCAATTTCCCACATGGGGAAATTGGACGGGGATTGCCAACCCATTTTGCCATTCCCGTTGGCAATTGCCCGTTACTTTTCCCATTTCCCCCTGGCACTTAAGCCACTACCCGGGATGAGAGGAAGTTGAATTAATCCTCGTAACTTCCTCCATCAAACCCGGTGGAAAAAGTCAGAAGCTTCTTTTTCTTCAGAAGACATAATATTTTGTTAACATTATGCAAGAGAAACCCACGCCATTGTGAGCAAAAGAAATTAATCACAGCAAAAAGACTAAAGGCAAATACATGCGCATTGGTTGAAGGAAAAGACAGGAAGAGATAAAGAACAGTTTTAAAAGGCCACGCCTGGCAATGAGAAAGGAACAGTTTTTAAAACACAGAAATAAATACAGTCCAAACGTTTTTGAGGGGGCGCCTGATATATGTGGACAGTTTTTAATAAAAAGGAGCTTTGTTTTCAGCCGCCCAGCATTGGAGAAACCCACGCATTTGTTTTAACCTATGTTCCAGCCAGCAAACAAAAACATACGCTTGCCATACATCTGTTGCAGCATTTGATGGAGCGCAGACAAGCATTCGTGATTTTGGGCGAAGTTTAGGAAGCATACGGAACAGTGCGCGACGGCCTTCAGGAAGCATACGGAACAGTGCGCGACGGCCTTTAGGAAGCATACGGAACAGTGCGCGATCCATACTCTGGAGAACATCATCGATTGATCCTGCGCCAATACTGTCAATACTGTTTGCATTATTATAGGATTGCCTGTAGCTTTTAAAAAAAAGATAAATAAATAAAAAGAAGCGAGCGCAGACAAGCATGGCGATGGGCAAGAATGTTTAAAAAAAAACTGAATTGTTTTTGTGACTTGTTATATTCTGCATTTTCATCGGCCTTCAGGAAGAATGCGTGATGCATACGGATTAATCAAAAAATCAAGCCAGAGGTAAAATACATCAAGCCAAAGCCCACACAAGACAAGAAAACCACGCATTCTTTTGGAGGAGACGTCCACCAAGGAAGAAGGCAAGACAATGATAGACGGACCAGAGAATAAATTTGTTTTATTTGCCTAAAGCCAGAAGAAACGCCGAAGAAAGGAAACTCCATTCACGTAAATATTAAGATCGGGGGATTTTAATTGTTATTGTCGGAGTTAGAATTCGAGACAATTATTATTATCATTTTTAAAATAATAATAATAATAATATATAACGGGAATATTTTTCTTACATCGACGGGGTGTTGGAGACTGAGACCCAGCCCCGTTTGCGTTGTTTGGCGTGCCTGAGTCACCTTTTGATTAAATTCATAATGGCCGAAAGATCCAAATCTGCAGGGAGATCGAGGAAGCCAGTGGAAAGATCTAATAAATCTGCCCTGAAATATGAATTCCAAGGAATTATTCCTCCCAGCTCCATTAAGTCGGCGTATGACAACATCACCGATACAAATCTGGGTCACATCAACGTGCAACAGTTTTGCGAGCGAGTGAAAACTGAAGGCAAAACCATTTTCTCTGATAGGCTTTACCACAGTGGCCTACCTCAAGCAAAGCAAAGATTCCCTGTCTCGGTGCAGTGTCCGAATTGGTGATTGCTTGTGCAGAGCATTACGATCCTGAGAGACGAGGAATTTATAAAGACAACCGCGAACCTTTCCTCTTAATCACACCTGAACACATTGAGGAGTTGCTTGGGATACCTGACTTTCCTGAGAATGCAGATATCACTCGCCAGTCTGCGCAAGATTTCTGGACGAAGAACCCCTAAGATGGAGCAAAATGGTTAACAACATTTGGCTGGTAACCAAGAGACCTCGGATTGACGAGTTCTCCCAAAGAACTCGCACTCAAGCGTTGAGTTCGTGGAAGAGATTGGAGACATGATCACTCTCCTAAGTCGAGTTTTGGTTTACCTTTTGCAAGGGTCTTCCACCCATGGATGTACTAGTTTATCTCAGTATCATCCTAGCCAAGGAGTTTGTGGACTGGGCCACCATCATCAAAACACCATTCACAAGCAATTGATAGAAGTCAAAATGACCGGATGCTTCTACATGACCTCATATTTGACCCATGCAAAGAAGACGAAGAAAGCTATTTTCGGGACTTGAAACGAGAGGAGTCCTGGGGTCATCAAACAACGTTTTTCACTATTACCCTCAGCTCAGCTTCAAAAATAGTTCTCATCATTTTAGAAGAGTCAACGATGCATTCACCTTTCGTGTAATCCGAACTTGAATCGAAATACCGAGGAAAGGTTTTCCAAAGAAGCCATGAGTGTCATTTCCCAATGGGAACTGGTTTATACAATTTTCATCTTTTTCCTACATTCGCGTGAGTGGCTTTGTTGGGACCCCGTGGAAACTTCCCAAGTACGCGTCGCTGATAAGTGGGCGTTAATGGAGTCAGCGCGACAATTGTTCCAAGTTCACTTTGCTTACTTAGTGACAAGCACCGGCCTCCAGAATTCATTTCCCGGTCCAAATCGGGAATACCAATGCCCAAACTTATTCAAAGGCACAACTAATGGAAAAGGAGTTTGCTCTCATAACCATCCATCCATAAGTAAAGAGAGCCCAGTTCGATATCAATGGTTATATGCAAACGATTATGGGAGCGAAGTATCAACATAATCCTACCATGGAGGATTTCTGGGCCGCTTGCTCGGATGAACATGAGGTAAGGAGACGGGAGTACTCTCGCCTAACACTTGCTCAGATCAAGGCCTTCCACATCCGGAGTCCTCCCGATTCATTCATAACCGATGATGAGGATGTCGTTGATCCCTCGTATGATGCCATTGCCTTCACACCGTTGCCTCGAATCGACTGGACCAAAAGAGATGAATTTTCTCTCGATGGCAAGAACCAACCAATTATCGAAAGAAGCATATCTTGGTATGATAGGGAGCTTGCCAAATTTCAATCAATTCCGGATCACATTTCAGAATCACAAAAATTGCCTATATCAGGACACCTCCATTCGACCAAGGTTTCTTCTCGATCAACTTCGTTACCATCCAATCATACACGACATACAAGAAAAGAATGGTTGCCAAAATCCACTTCGCCGAGCAACGTGTCACGAGGAGAGAGATCCAAAGATCCAAACCCTGAAGAAGGAAAGGAGCGTGTGTCTGGATTTTCTACCTCAAGTAGAGATTCTTCCACTCACATCATTAATAGCACTCATATGCTGGTAGCAAATGATCCTCAGCCATGCTTCGAACAAACACCCACTCAAGTGCAAGTAATTCAAATATCAAATACTTCGGAGCACGTAGTTCATGAAGGGATTTCCCAAAATCTCCCGAATGATCAGGAAGTGGACATTGAGGTTGTGTCTCCTCAAATCGAGGTCATTGATAGGATTCAAGAAGGATCTCATGATGTCGGGATAATGAGGATATTGATTCGAGCTCTAGGATTCTATATGCTGAGATAGTAAATGAAACTCCTTCTTGGGTTGATTTTGAAGTGAAGAAAAGGAAGAGAGTTGTCAAGCCAATCGACATTGATTTTGATGCCCTTTTCAAACTGTCAAATGACGCCATTCCTAAGAAGCCTAAGGTACTTTCTCGAATAATGGTGGATAATGATGGAAACAAGTTTCACAGACCTTGCCATTCCACGAGTGGATAAAGAGCGTAATGCTTATGGCGACGCCACCCATTATGAAGTTTCCAGACTAGGACTTGGGAGATCCACGTTAGAAAGTGACATGGCGATGGCTCGAGATTCAATTGATATCGTGCTAAAAAGATTGGAGAAATACAAGTCCCAAAATTCTCGGCTCAAGGTTTGAAAAGAGTCAATTGGTGGAGTATGTTCAGCATTTGATAAATCCCATATCATCCACCTTCCCAGATGCACTGGATGCGGTGGCTGCCCCGTGATGAAGAGACTCTTAATTTGTCAAAGGAAATAAACACGTTGGGCCATGTCACTAAAACTTGGCTTTCTTGAGATTCTTTTGGGCCGTGGAGCGATCAAGACTGCAGCTTAAGCTTCATGAAGATATCAGTGTATATCTGGATCCAATTCTTTCTTTCAAAGAAACTTTTGTTTCTACTATATCAAACTTGGATGAGATATTGCCCAGTCTGCAGGAGATGACAAGTATGGAATCTTCAGTGTTGGCTATTGAAGGGATTCTCGAATTTGAACATCGAGGGACACGTTTTCTCTGGTGTTTACATCTCAAATCGAGAAAGACGCTTCTTGTGGATTCTATGATCCATTATGACAACATGTGCAATGAAGTTTTCGCTTCACTTTCCTTGATCCAGGATTTCATAGCTGAGATTCCTTGCAACCTAGTAAATGAGCATAATCAAAGGTGTTCATCGTGAGCGGTGGAAAAAAATTTTCACGATTGTTCAAAGACATGTACACTCCTGCCAACAATTTCTCGTCGGTTTCCATGGAGTGGTGTATCAAATTGAAGAACTTGTTTGAGAATGCTCAGTCTAAAATTATTAATTTAAATGATATGCCAAGTAGAATTCTTGAATTACAGGTATTTTGTGAGGCTATTCTTCGGCCAAGTGAACCTCCAGAAGAAGAAAAGATGTTTGAAACTTTGGGAAGGTTTAGATCCTTTCAATTGGCAAAAGCAGCAGATCCTAATTTCACCGGCGGTGTAGGGAGTTGATTTTCTTGATATCTAGCGAATTGGGAGAGTCCATTTCTCATACGTTTGAGATAGGCGGACCCCATTTCAATGGATAAGGCACTGGTTATTATTGTATATTTTAAAAGGTGTTGTTATTTGGGAAACATTGGATATTTTTAGTAATTTCTATTTTTGGGTTGTATTTAATAAAGTTGGTTAGAAAAGTCAAAGGTCACTTAAGTGCCTTATTTAATGATCATGTAAAACCCTAACTACTTTGTAACCAACTTTTGGGTTATAAAAGGAAGTCAGGGGCTCATTTGTAAGGGTGACTTTGAGAGAGGAGAAGAAGATACTTTTGTGCAAGCTTTGTTTCAAGAAGAAACTTTGTGTTCTTTGTGAAAAACATTTTGGAGTTAATAGAATAAGAACTTTGTGTCTCATTCATTGTCTCTTGTAACATTTGGTGTTCTTATGTTCATTAGATGTTAGGTGTTTGAATCTTGCATGCAAATATTATCTTTGATCTTATTGTCAACATTAGTAATCAGTTGTTCTAGTTCACAGTGATCAAGCTCTGACTATCTACTTGCTCATGTGTGTTCCCTTTTGCATGTTCTTGTTTGGCTAACTCAAACTCCGTTTTATTTGTGTTGGTTATTCATCTTTTCTCTTCATGCAATATTAGGCTCTGTTTTTACCTAACTCTTGCATGTTCTTTCAGTCCATTCCATTCCACTCCTTTCTTTCATTTCATTCTATCTCCTTCATTCACTTTTCTTCCATTGATGTTCCAAAACACCCCCCACATACAATTTTGAATGTACAGATGTAAATACAGTTTTGGTTTTCAATAAAGGCAGCCTCACCTTCATTGAGGAGGGACTTCGTTCCCACACTGTTGCATGTCATTTGCATGCGTGCAAATCCATATGCTAACACAATGCAAATATTGGAATTAGGAACTCTATCCTCTCCAGATTCCAAAATATCACCTGGATCCCAATCTTTTCATGTACAAGCAATTTGGAACTCGTATGAAATTATCCATATGCCCTTTGCCACTCAAAGTGTTCTTCATTCTATCACTATTTTCACTACGCTGTTCATGATGCCCTACCGTGCTATACCATGAGGCATCAAACTTGGCATAAGATCTTTTCTTTCAACATGCTGCCCATGATGACAACACATCTGAAATGGCATAGTAGGAAGCAACATATCCATAACACTTTCATGCCTGTGGTTGTCCACAACTTGCTCACCTTCCTTTGCCGGATGAAGAATGATTGAGATATCTTCAATACCTCCATCCTTGTGACTCAGAATTTCTAAGTTAAGATTAGCATTCTCCTTCCTCGTAGACTCTTTACATTCAACAAGTGAAGCCCTTTCCGCTTTGACTTCATCTAGACTTTGTTGACACATGTATGGAGCACCTTCATAGTTCTTTCTAGAGTCACGAACACCATTAACTTGCTCCTTACAAGTTGTTCTAAAATTCCATCTAGCTGAAAATCCACATTATCAACTGACAAACTCTTTTCTCATGTGCATGCCCTTCAACGGGGTCTTCTTGAAACTCCACCTCAAAACCCTCTTGCAGATTTGATTTTTCTTTTTCCGGTTTTGTAATGTCCCCTTTTTCAAACTAGCACCAATTGAAGACTTCTTTCCATTTCTCTTCCCATGGCCAAGAAGGAATTACAGAAGGGAAGTCCTTGGGTTTCATTTTTGGTTTTCTTTTATTGTTATTAATGTTTTCCTTTGATGTTTTACTCCCTAAGGCAGGTTGGTTGGGATTATAATGCTCCCAACATGAAATTAAAAGATAAAGTGAAGCTCATTAAGAGGTCAGCAAGGTTGGGAAGTTTCCAACATGGAATTAGAAGATAAAGCAAGCTTAAGAGGTTGGTCTACGCCTTACGGCTCTTCGCGTCAATCAAAGGGTATAAGAGGAGTCTTATGAGCTCATTTTCACATGAATTTTTGGCATATACACTTTATACTTGGTCTCTAGGGCTGATTGCTCTAAGTCCATTTCACTATTGGGCAACAATTCATTAGTGTGGCATCCAAGGAAGATGAAACCCACCCTTGTGGGAGATTGGAGGACGAAACCCTTCAATTTGGTGGTGTTGAAGACTTTCATTGAAGACCATCTTGTTGGTTTGCATCTAGGGCATCAAGGAGTGATTTCAAGGGTTTTAATATTATTTGGAGCCCCTCTCCTAGGGAGCAACTTGCATAGAAGATCATTTGGGTGCCTTCTAGGGCACAAAACTTCATCATTCTTTTATATTCAGATTTGACATAATTTATAAGGCTGGTTTCTATCATATTTCGCCATTGTTGGGGTTTGGAGACTCCATTTTTGGTCATTTCTCTTGGCTGTACTTTTGTTGTTTATAATTAAATTTCCAGCTGAGTATTTCATTGGATTTTATGGTGAAAAGTGTCCCAAAATATTCTTAAAGTGTTTATCTATGTTGTGGATGATTTCTATGGTGATATTTGGTTGAATTTTCACTCTTTGCAAGCTGCTGTTCACTGCTGTTCCAAATTTCAGTCTGCTGTTATAAAAATCAGAATTTACTTCACTTGGGGTTTGTGCTATTTCCTTGTTTTTCAGTTTCAGCCCTAGAGAGTGCTTCGATATCTAAAGGGAACCCAAAATTTTGGACTGAAATACTCCATGGCACCCGTACTTCAAATTAGTCGGATATTTAGATTCAGACCATGCGGGAGATTTTAAAGATGGGAAATTGACTTTAGGTTTCCTAATGAACTTAGGAACTACTGTCATCTCTTAGAGGTCAAAGAAGTAATCACTGCCAACAATTTCTTCAATAGAAGAAAAATATATGGCAGCTTCAAAGGCAACTGGGAAATACTATGGCTGAAAATTCTTGCATATTTACAAGTAAACAAAGTATTTTCTACACCACTCATGTTGATAACACTTCAGCATTTCAAATGACTAAGACTCCAATATTTCACGACTGAATCAAGCACACAAACACCAAATATCATTTGATATGGCATTATGTGAAAGATAGCATTGCCAAATCGCTACATTGTGCAACTATAGAGCAGCCATCAGGTATCTTGACAAATGCGCTTGGAAGAGAAAGATTTGAAAAGTTTAGAGGCATTCTTAGGCTCACAGTAACCCCTGTGGATTAAGGGAGGGTTGTAATATTATTGTTCATAATCCTAAGTTTAGTTGTTTGTCTTCTTGTAGAATCTCAAGATTCATTTGAAGATGAATTGAACAGTCATCTTGGAGATGAACTGAATGGTCATTCCTCAGTGTAATAAGTATGTACTTGCATGTCATTGTTCAGTTGATTGAATACAATTTTGGTTTGCACCAATTTATGCAGTTCATTCTTGGCCTGACACTCACCTTCAACTTTTGTCAAATAAATTCCAGGATAACAAGCACAATTGTGTTGTTCATGTTCTATTTCTAGTTACCTACCTTAAAAAGGTATGGATGTTGACAATTGTCTATCATAAAGGTTATAAGAAAATAAAAACAAGTTTATGCTCCATCCTGAATACTTTCTAGATATCAAGGAAGAATCCATGTCTCAAGTAAAAAGTTACAAGTTCCATTCAAGATACCTAATTGAATTATTTCTTATGATCTAATTTTTGTATAGTGTGTGATGTGATCATGTGAATATGCACTTTTTGCTTTTGTTAGATTTGAAATAAAAGAGCTATGATGGCCTTTGTGTTCAAACGATTACTTCATTTTTATGAACTTGTATCATTTTAGTTGTGAAAATTAGTAACAAAAGCTGGTCAATATGACTAATGATATTCTCTTACACATGAACTCCAGGTAAGCACCATCCTCTCGGACAAGACAGGGACTCTAACCCGGAATGAAATGGAGTTCTTCAAATGTTCAATTGCTGGTGTTTCTTATGGGACAGGTGTGACTGAGGTGCAGAAGGCTGTGCTTGAAAGGGCTGGCAAGGAGCTTTCCTTTGACGAAATAGAGTTCTCTTCTCCATTGTTTGAAAAAGGATTCAATTTGAGAGATCATAGACTTGAAAATCTAAGGTGGCAAGAAGACCAAAGACGAGACATGATTCAAAGGTTTCTAGAAATTCTTGCTTTGTGTCATACAGTAGTTGTTGAGGGTGACTCTAGTGGAGACAATGTCAAATATATTGAGAATCACCTGATGAGACAGCTTTTGTTTTGGCTGCTAAGATGTTGGGATTATGTCTTTACAGACGGTCAGCATCATCAATACTTATTCGATGTTATCAATCCGATGGGGGCTACGATCATCATAAATACGAAGTGCTTAACACGATTGATTTCAGCAGTATGAGGTAACACATGAAATACATTGATTTCAACTCCAATCACAGTCCATATGTTTTATATTACATGTAAGAGGTTGCAGGATTTGTTTGGTTGAAATTTACATGAAAACATATAAAATATTGGTTATTTTTTTTTAATTGGTCTTCAGGAAACGTATGTCTGTGATTGTCCGTGATCCAGCTGGTCAGCTTTTACTTTTATGCAAGGGTGCTGATAATGTCATTTTTGAGAGACTTTCTTCTGAAGTAGAGGAGTGGAGATACATCACGTTGGAGCATATGAAAGATTATGGAGAAGCAGGCCTTAGAACACTGGCTGTGGCATATTCCAGACTTGATGAAGAGTCCTATTCAGAATGGCAGGCAAGAGCATATGGCTGCAATTTTTTGTTGTCCTTTGGCATGTTCTTTCATGTTGAATTTAAGTATAAAAGAATGAAAACACGCATTTATTCATCGAGATATATTTCTACTTCATTTATATAATAAATTTCTCAAACATACACAGAAGCGATGGATAAGGGCAAAACAGGATATCATCAATTCTGATGAACAGAGCCAAGCTCTGGAAGAATTAGCAGAAGAAATTGAAACAAATCTAATTCTTGTTGGAGCTACTGCCATTGAGGACAAACTACAGGTGCATAACCTTGAGATATCCCAACTTGCAATAGATTGGACAAGAATACAGGATATGCTCAGGCCGTTTTCATTGTCACTATCTTGTGATTTCTTGGATTCATTGCCATAAATTTTAAACGGTTTTATCCTTGCTTTATTGTGATAAGATAATCATCTCCAACATGTTATAATTTGTCATATAGCTCTACTCAAATAATTGGCAAGTTTTTATTCGTGTCTCAGATAATGTCATTAGTGGGACATGGTTATACATTTATATGAAGGTTGCATGGGTATGTGAGGATATGGGCATGTAGCACTTGATACAGATCCCCAACTTGGGTTGGATATGGATGTTATGACACATTTCTCTGTTGACACGTGTATAAAGGAATGCATTCCAGAAAGAGAGGCAAGCATCCCCGTAAAACATTATTTACCCATGTAGAAGTTACCCTTATGTATGCAGTGTATTTAGTGATACATGTTAGTTAATCTCTTTCTCTGTATGTATGTCTATATGTGTTTGTGTACAGCTAGGTGTACCCTTAAAGGCATTAACATTTTTCTTCTTTTATGGAAGGGATCCACAATGCATCTCTCTCTCTCTCTCTCTCTCTCTCTCTCTCTCTCTATACGCGCGCACACACACATCATACCAGGCATCATGAGTTTTCTTATATTCAGCGTCAAGGTCTTTGGAGTTCTTTCTTACAGGCCAAGCTAGAGGGATAGATGCATATTTCAAGTTTTCATTCTACCTTTGAAGGATTGTTTGTAATGCACCCAAAATTGAAACCACAAAATTTTGATTCATTAGACCATTTTTTCCATAATTTTTTCACTAAGTTTGTAGATTGCAAACATATCAAAGTTTGTACAGCATAATGAGACCATGCATCCGCTGTTTCCATATCACCATGTCAAAGTTTCAATATAATTTCAGTAATGTGTAGTCACTTATTGATCCTCAATGAAGTTCACTTCATTTAAGTTAACAACTTAGTCTTGCTGAAGGCTTATTCGAATCATCCTTAAGGTGCTTAATAGAACAAAGACTTTTACATAATTGAACCAATTCCACCAGTCCTTAATGTTGATTGAAGGGTTCAATCCTTCATTCGTTAAGTAATTGATTCTTGTAGGTTTCATCTTAGAAGTATTCATTCTTTACCAAGCATTCAAGATACTTTATTTTATCCTTAATCCTGTTCAATAAGAAAATCTATCATTACTTATGAGCAAGTCTTGTACATCAGCTAAGATTAATACATACTTTAGCATTATACCCTTATACTTAATAGATATTCATTAAGTTCTTTTAGCCTTAAGCACCATATTCTCTTATTACGGTTAAACAATGTAACTTATGACTGAATTGGTTTATCCAATTGAGAACCTAAAGAAAGTTCTCAATTAAATTGTTTTTTCCAATTGAGAACCTAGTGGAAGTTCTCAATTCTCATATGAATAACATACTTCATATTTAAATAGTCATTAAAAGTTTACTTTCCTTTTATGATTAATACAAATTTCACCATTCGTTACAAGTTATAGCTTGTTTTAATAATCTTGTTATATACACAAGTCAAATTCCATTCATTCCCATCTGATTAACAAGAGTAGAGTTATTAAATTCTTACAATCAATGGCAAAATACTCAAGTGAAAATGGCATAACCAAATAATATTAAACTCAATATTCTGTTTGTAACTCAACAGAAGTACATTGATCTTGTTCACAAATATTCTTATCAGTACATGATTACAGCCATGAACACTTTATCAAGACGTTATGAAAATCATTTATTAATACCATATCTCAAGAAATTGTCAAGTGAAAATTCAATCTCCAAGTCAAAATACAATAGGTACATTCCTTTTCGTATCCACAGTGAGCCAGGTCATGGTATGAGGCCGGTGCTATGCCCAACCATATGGTGACCACATGCCACCCCAACCATCGACTCTGTACGAACAGACCATGAAGACAAGATAAAGCACTAATCAAAGCACATCGCAAAAGACCACTTCACAGAAAAGTACAACTTGTTACACAAAAATCTTATATGCAATAGGGATAGCTCATCTTGCCACAATTATGAAATCAAATCAGATTCCTTAGACAATGCAAAGTGTCCATATTCCTGTATGGAATTTCCATACTGGTCAAATGTGAGTCCCTCACATATTTCTGTCAGACCCTGGCTGTACGATTACTGCATACAGACAGGTGAACACTTCACTCTTTCTTATGAGTGCTGAAACAGAACTTCAACATCAAAAGATATTTCAGTTTATATATATATATATATATATATAAGAAAATACATTTATTGCGACATGCAATCATTACTAACATAATTGTTAATAATCCAAAATATTTATTTGTGATGAATGAGGAAACACAACACTAATACAGTCACTGCGTAGGGTAAGGATGATAACTGCCACATTCTATAATTTCATCTTTCAATTTTTTCAAGACTACCACAATCACGAATAGTACAGACAAGGTAATCAAACATCACAGTCTTCACAATGGAAAGGACTACCCCTTTACAATCAATCTCAAAAACAACATTCTTCAATCAAAAGAAAGAGGAAGACATGAATACAATTATAGCTGCCCCAACTTATATTCATTCTCCTTCAAAATTCAAGACTCACATACACTTAATAAGTTCAAATAACAAATCACATATTACAATAATGTATGCAAAATGACATTTCAGTCAATAAGGAGGATTCACACTGGCATCTCAACTCATTGAACACTTTAAAAATAATGAAAGAATGGTTAAAAACCTTAGGATCATATCTAATTTCAAGCTTAAACACTATGCAAATGAAGAGAGGATAATATTATATACAATACTATTCAACACCATGGAGAGGTGCTCTAGTATCATAAATATACAAAGAGACAAGGGGGTTTAAATAGTTTGTGCAAGAGCAAGCTACCCTTTCCTTATTGGCCACTTATTAGGCACTTGTGAATGGCCCACTTAGAGGTGGAATTTATTAATGATGGTGGCATTAATTGCACACCTATCCTATTCTAAGCCTAGAGATGTGCACAAGGCACTCTAAATATAGTTAAGCTAACCTAAGTCAACTTAATATTAGTGCATATAGAATATCATGCACGAACACCCCTCCTTAAGTGCAACTTTAAGAAGACTATAAACAACAAAAAGGCTAAGAATGCTCTTAAAATGGGCCTCAACAACTAGGCGAAATGAGGTACGCATGAACAATAAAGTAAAATAGGAAAAATGAGTAACAAAAAGGTTTCTCGAAAAATGAGAAGATCAACAAAAGTGTCTAGAGGTTTTGGGATACGTTGCAAGGTGTCCCATGAAGCGATCAGCAAGACAACACACAACTAGTATATTTGAATGTTGAAGAGAGGTGCACCGGATGGATTGAAGACCATAACCACCATCAAGGTACAATTAAATGGCTTAAAGGTGTAGAACTCCATGAAGAATGCAATGGACGGGATGGAAACCATCACCACCACCGAAGGTGCAAAGGAGAGAACTCTTTGAAGAATGCATCGGGTTGGCTAGAGACCATCATCATCATTGAAAGTGCAAAAGTATGCACCGGATGGGTTGGAGACCATCACCACCACTGAAATTGCAAAAGAGAACTTTTTGATGAGCACCATCAACTTAAGAAACTTTTTAAAGTAGATGCTGAAATGAGCCAAGGATAAGCAAAGAACATAAGAACACCCACCAAATGAAAACAATATTATGCCATTTTCCCTCATAATGTTGAATAGGTGGTGAATAAAAATATTTGTATGAGTGGAGCGGAGCTATTACTTGAACACCGTCAAAGAGATCAGATGCACCATAATAGCTCCATACAAGAAGACTGCAAGCTATCTAAAGAAGTGTCAAGATACAAACAAAATCACAAATCGCTAAAGGCTATAGAATGGATAAAAACAAGCCGGGAGAGAAAATTGACCCACTATCAAAAAAAAAAATGATGTGTAACAAAATACACACGCATGAAAGTTGGCAACATTGAAATAGAAAACCCCCATGGCACTTTATAAATCAAGTTTAGTACAATATATAAACCACAAACCAATGAAGATACCAACAACAATGTCATAATCTCTTCATCAAGGAAGCAATGCTATATAGAATGAAAAGTTTGTGGACAATGTAGCTTAGCGAAGAAAGAACCACACATATAGTGTTAATGCAAAGAATGTTGATGACGCCGTCACGACCGATTTGAAATGCATCCCAAATGAACTCGAATGGTGGAAGAGGATGCATGCATGTGATCCGATGTTGTGTGCACAAACAATGCATGTAAGGAATCATCTAATGATATGTCAAGTGTATCATGCTTCACCAAAGGCAATCTAGGTTTCTCAAGCCTGAGTGAATGTGCGGATGAACTCTTGTTGCTCACTATCCTCACGAAGAGTAGAGCATATAAAATCAGGTGAGCTCACACAAAATGTTCTCAATGATGGTGAAGCACTTGCTCTATAGCCAATGCCATGGCGGGTAGTCCAACAAAATGGTTGGATGGGGGAAGAATGCCCTGTAATTACATACCAATGCCTTTGGCAAGGTGACTCATAGAACGGACTATGCAAGAACCAAAATCAGTTGTGTGCTTCTCAAATGAGCCAAGCACAACTGTATATGGATCTGATGCGTGGGCTGTAATATGTAACTCAAATACTATTGAATCAGAGTCTAAAGGTGCAAAATTTGTGATAGAAGATGGATTGGGCTTATTGGAATGTGTGTCCAATGTGTCAATTTGATGTTGCAAATTTACAACCGTGTCCTACAATGGATGTATGAGGGCATCTTTACTAGAAATTAGTGAGTAATAAAGTGTTCTGCATCTTGATTTTCCTATTTTATTTTACAAAATCAATCATGTCTTCTTAAAGTGCACAAAATTTTAAAAATAATATTGAATTTTGTGACTACAAGTTATTATTTGCTTGTGTGAGGGTGTGAAGGTCATGGCTTGAACCCATTATAATATATCAAGGCGAAAAATTATCGAGAATATGGCATAATGATTTATCCTAATAAAAATGTTTTGGCCCAAAGACCAAGATCTAAGAGGCACTCTCGAGTTTGTTTACAAAAAAATGACCACGCCAAAGAAATGAGGTGACACTTTACGAGTAGAGCTTTACAAATTGTTTTACATTGATATTTTTGCAAAAATTGAAGCAAAAAGGTAATTCCTTTAATGAAAAGATTTGATCTAATGTTATAGTTGTGTAGAGTGCGAAAAATATACACTTTGGAAAAAATGACACCTCAATACATTGAGAGGATCAAAAGTTACAACCGTTAGAACGTTAAAAAAGAACCGTGCATGGTATTAGGGGAAAATGTAAAAAATGCAAAAATTATGCCCTCGATGTTTTTCTATCGCTCAAAATCAGAAAAGCTCATTTTTACTGTTTAATGCCTCTCAAATGATTGTGTCAATGAATCCCACAATCTTAAATGATTTTACGCTCACAAGAAAATCGCGAATGGTATTTTCCTTTGTTTTTCCATGACTGTTAAATCATATTCTGCATGAACATCTCAAAAACCGACAAAAATGTCTAAAAACTTCGTGAGATTTGGTGTGCCTTCGAAAATGGTGTCCCCGTGATTTCACCCCAAATATGAGACTACCCATTTGAATTTTTTTCGTTCTTTTTTAAAATAACGGGTCTTTTCGTGTTTTTATTGCCAGAAGATGTCTAGTATTATGTTAAGATATTCCCAATGAATCATATGAGCCAATTTTGACAAATACCCAGATGCCGAAACTCATTTTATCCCTCCGCCAAGTTTTGTCTCAAGGGAAATTTTTATTTAATTATTTATTAAATAAATAATGCCTGTTTGAAGTAAATTGTGCTCCGGTTGAATCCTATTGAAGTTTTGCATGCCAGTATTCACACATCTCAATAGGGTTTTCACCAGGAATGAATTCAGAGCTTTGTCTGTGACTTTTGGCAACGTTTTTCGCTTTTATTTATTTCTTTTGCGTTTTTCTCCGGTTTTCTATGTGAAATTCCCAGTCTCTGCTCTTGTCCAATATAGTCTGCTTAATGGCCCGAAGCATCTGGAGATCATTTATGGCACGCACACTGAAGGAATCACCTCAAAAGCAAACTTCGATAAAAAAGATGAAGTCATGCACAAAAAGCCTCTCCTAAGCAAGTCGCACTTTTTGGAATAAATAGATCTAAGCTGCAATGGGAATTTTGGTAGTGGCGAGGCAGCAAGCGGAATTTCTTACCCGCTCGCAGGTACTTTTTCCATGAAGTCAAAGTCACTTAAGTCAGAATGGGAATATTAGAGGTGGCAGGCGGTGGGAATTTCTTACCCGCCTCAGGGGTAAAAATTCTCATTATAAAAGAAAATCACTTAAAGCACCAGCGAGAATTTCTTACCTACCTTGCAAGGTAAAAATTCCCATTATGAAAGTCAAACAAATTAAGTGAAAGAGGAGATTTTTGGAGTTGCAGTGCAGGGTAGAAATTCCCATCAAAGTTGACTTCCTATTTTTGGAAATTACCCTTGGTAAAAAATGTGACCCACCTTAGGTGAATAACAATGCATTTAATAATATTTATTAATGTTTATTCACCCAATTTTGGCACTATAAATACAAGGAAATTCAATGCAAGTGGAAGAGCTAAGGAGAAGTCAAAGATGCATGCTAAAAATAAATAAAATAAATTTATTTAAAAGCAACTAAAGAACATGCATAATTGGGCGCCCAATTTGGGTGAATAAACATGATTGTTTATTAATTAAATTGCCAGAAATAGGAAAGAAAACTATTAAAAATAGTGTGTTGAGCATTATATAAGCATGGGCTGCCATAATAAAGAAGCAATTAATTCTTTTTGCTAAGGATTGCAGCCTAGACAGGTTTTGGTGCCAAAGAAAAAGGTTTTTGCATCAAAAGGTGTTTTTCATTGCCAGGGAGCTTCAAGGTTTGGCGCCTAGGGTTGGAATGGCTTGATTCTTACTATGATAATTATCTGCATGTTGGTATAAGTGTTCTATTGAATTAAATAATATTTTTGCTTGTTTTGCATGCAAGCAAGACCTCAAATTTTAGGGCAGTAGACTTTATATGCAGATTTTGGTGATAAAAATCAAGTATTCATGCCCTGGACTCCATCTTTGTCTGAATTAACTGCAAGTATTCATCACAGGTGCTCATATTAGTGAAAGGAAGTTCAAATTAATGTCAGATACATTGAATATCTCTTCCAAGTCAAAAGCAATTGCCAGTTTGCACAAATGGATCCAATTGCAAGGGATTCCGACTGCAATAAAAGAAAAAGAACTCAGACAAAGATTGTTCCAACCATGTTGAAGCATGATGAAAGAGAAAGATCAACAGAATCATGCATAGCTTCCAGATTTGCTAAAGTCAATGATACAGACATAGGCCCTGAACCTATCACTGATTTAATTGACAGATCCAGATCTCATAATTGCAAAGTTTTCTGACAAAAATTCATCCTCTTGTTTCTAACGCAGCCCGTGTAGAAGTCAGTGCATGGAAAATTCCTTCCAGGATCTTGTGCATGTGCTCCCAATCTTCCAGTTGAAGCCTTCATTGAATTTACTTGTATTTGCATTCACCCAGAGTGCTTTCCAGAATTTAAAATTGCTCATATGCAATTAAAAATTAAAATGATGAGTTTTGTCTGAATTATTTATGGCAAACATTGCATTGGTGCATGTACTGAAGAAGAATTGCAAAAGCTTCAAGGATAGAAGGGAAGATAGGTCAAAGGCAATACCCGCAAGCAAATCACAGTCATGCATAGCTTCCAGATCCAGTTTGGTGAGAATCAAAGGCAAAAGAGTCAACCGCATGCAGAATATGGAAGAACAAGACTGAGAGGGTTGCAGCTTTCTTCTTATTTCTTTTCCTTTTTCCTTATTTTCTCTGACAAAGTAATTGAGCAATCTATTAAATTATAAAACTTAAGTGATTGGTTTAAAAGCCGTTACTTGAAGAAGTCAATTACTTGGAAATAGGTGGCAGACATGCAAAATAGAAGGATCTATTTTCAGCTATCAATCATGCATGTCATGTAAAGAGGATTTCCGTAAGGAAGATGGTCAACTGCTTCCCTTTTTCATAGCTTCAACATGAGACAATTCATTAAAAAGACTTCCTATTTGTAATTGCCCTCTATACACTATAAATAGAGGAAGAACCTACGGGTTAAAGATCAGAATTTGTAATCAACATTCTTGTGTTCTAGACTTTGAGCTGAAACCCCTGATAGCTTTCTGCAAGCAGAGGAATAGAGAAGAGATTTCCGGAGAACTTTGTGTCAACGGTGCATTCGTCTTTTATTTCTTTTTAGATCTATTCATAAACTTTGTGTTATTTTAGATCTAGATCTAAAACTTTCATTTGCTTTGAATTTCAGTATTTCATGATCTATTTGTTTTAATCTATGTGCATGCGATCAACTCTGTAAACTATTGATTGGGTTGCACATCTTCTCTCCTTTCTTCCCGTTTCCTATTATTTTCCTCTTATAGATATTTCCTTTCTCTTACAGCTGCTTATTTGCTACAAAACTGCCTAGCTATGGTTCATGAGCTACATAGTTAAAGTAAAACCAACAGATAGATACTAGAAAATATAAGTGACAAAATCTTACACAGGAGCCTCACTAGTAAATGAGGGAGATTTATCTCATGACTGCCTAGGTTTTCAGCTATGCAGAAAATCTAGCCAACAAAAATAACTTGTTGGCCAAGTTGGCCACAAAATTTTCCCATGTTTCTTCCCTTCGAAGAAACCTTGAAGCTCACACATTTTCCTTGAAATAAGAGGAATCAAGGGCACCTTTGTATATTTTGATTAGAAATTGCGATTTCTTCCACAATTTTCAATGTTCCTTGCCCTAGCAAGGATCGTGTTTTGACCTTCAAACACCAAATCTTTATTCCTTTTGATTGTATTTTGACTTCCTCATGTGCCCTAACAACCTCGTGCTTTAATTTGTGACCTATGCTTCTCCTTGTTGTTTAAACCCTACTCCAAAGGATTACTTTGACTTCTTATATTTCGAACGCCAAGTGCTTTGATACCAATGTTAGAAGATGTGAACATAGAAAGAATAAAGAGAAATGTGAATGTCACACAACACACATTGAGAAGTGTGTGGTGCTCATATTTATTATGTCGATAGAGGTTATGATAGAGTTGGGAAAGTTCATAATTGAACATTAGTTAGTGATAACTAATAGTTCATTAAACATTAACTAATATACTTTTGTAGTAGTTGTTTTAACCATTTCCTAATTAGTTGTGTAAGAAGTAGTTAATTATGAACAAGTCAAAGAAGATTACTAAATGATTATTCCGAATTAATTAATAAACATTAACCATGCACATGCAAAATAAAGCATTAATGCTTGCAACTATGATAACATGATATGACGATTGCTTAAAACACACAAAGGGATATGAACTTAGCTACACATGGTGGTACAAGGCTGATTTGGGTGTGTAGACTAGGAAGAAGAGCTGTTTTGGATTTGAAAATGCTTTGTCTCAAATAAGTGCTCTTGCAATCCATCGATAAATGTCAATTCCCTAAATCTTGAATGTGATATATGCCTATATCCAAAGGTGCTCTAAGTCCTAACATTAAAGCATGAAATTCCGCGAGCACCTTCACCGTTGTACCTAAACAAACCATTACTTTGTATGTCACTAAATCATCGGATATCTCAGACATCGTTCCACCTCTTGTCTTCCTAGAATTTCCTTCAAATGTGCCACCAATTCAAGTTTATAAACGGGATCAAATACCTCATCTCATTGATTGTAGTTGAGACTTTAATCTTTTCAAGTCCAAGGTAACTAAATATATATGAATTTGATGCAAGGTGTAGCGACCGATTAACCTCGTCATCATTATTGTCAATTAGACTTACATGCCTACCTCGGACTTTGTGTCCCTTCATGTAAAAGAAATACAGTTTTGTTGATCTCTGCCATATTGACATCATGTGTAAAAATATCACATAAGAGATCACACATTTCAAGAAAAGATTCATGGTATAAATACTCAAGATTGAGAAACTAACACCAAGCAATGAACCCTTTTGCTCATCCTTAATAAATTTTGCACCCTCAGAATAGCGTTATCAACCTATCCATAGATTCCAAAGACCTTGAGCCTTTGCCATTTCTTTTAATGTTTCCTCTACTGTGCTAAATTGATTTTCACCATCAAGTGTCGCAACTTGAATATATTTATTGAAAGAAGCATAAACCTCGTTGCAACCCTCGACATCAAGCTGATGATCATAAAACAACTTTTGCCATTAGATTTATAATTCTCATCAATGCAATCTATGTGATTTTAAAAAGGCTCCTTTATTGTCTCTTCTAGCTTATCACACAATATTGTGTTGAACTTGTGCACATCATGTTTGTTGATAGGATTCACGTGTGAGCCAACCAAAAGATCGTGTAAGTTCTTTTTGTGGATACACTATCATTGTTGTTCTGTACATTATAAAACAAGTTCAACAAACATAAAAATCAGCGCAATGCAATGTATTGTTTTGTGGAAAGTCACCAAAAAACTTCAACATTTTTGTTAAAACACAACTTGAAATAATATCCTCTTGCATCAGTGGCCAGCAATGCAAAATAACATGGAGAAGTTTAACTAGAGCAATTCGATGTAATCCAACACCTCAGTCTCCCTTATCCAATTGAGACAAATCCAAATCTAGGATAGAAATTGATCTAAAAATGGATTTGAAAATGCCCTATTTTTATGTATTCTCCATATTTGATACTTGTAGTGCAGATTCTCAGCATATTCTTTATTCAAGAGATGGTCTAGTTAGGTTGAGAGTGACCCAAACACCTTCAAATGACATCTGTGGGCCATCATTGTTCTATTTGGGAGTTTCTAGGTGATGATTGCACAACCGCTAGTCTGTCTTTACCGACGGTCTTGTCCTCGACGATGCCAGATTTCAGGAAACTCAACAGTTGCAAATGTTTGGGCTTCCAAACGGTTCGGTTTGTCTTTCCATCCATCCTGGGCAGAGCAAACTATAAATATACATGCATTTGATCATTCTAGACAAGTGTTTTGGGTGAATTCAAGTGTGAGAAAAGAAGAGGAAGTTAAGAATGTTCTTGTTTTGTTCATGAGAAGAGATGAGGTTTGTTATCATCATAAGAAGCTTACAAGCAAGGTTGATTTATTGTTGCATACTTTTCCATATCATATTTGTTTTCCTCATGAGAAACATGTAAGAGACGGAGAAAAAATGAAGATTATGGGCTGCAACATGAGGCAAGAAGATTCCTTGGTTCAAAGTCACTTATATGGGCACTCTAAGGTATGGGATCTGGGTAATTTTCCACATCCTCCAAAGGTTGTCAATTCTGATTTTGTGATCTTTATGACTGATTTCCTGAGAATAAATGAAAGTTTAGAATTATTTTTGGTGGGCATGAGTATCGGCATGCATGATTCGGCTTTAGGAGATCTGGATGCAAAGGGAAAAGGTACCTCTCAAGGTACTAATGTTGTTTTTCCCTTTGGTAGACTCTCTATGGCAGCTACTAAGGGTAATCAATTTGACTATCTTCATAGCAAGGATTTGTTGCACCACCATCATACCTTGTCCTTGCATTGTTTTGGTCATTATGAGTATTGTGCTAACAATGAAGACAAGATGAAGGGTGCTAAGTGGAGAAGGAATCTTCCTAAGGCAGCCCCGGATCATTGGCAAGAAGGCCAACACTTCCTAAATTTCAGTCCAAGTGAAAGTAAGGGCAGCAAAAGAGTGATCCCAAGGTGTGGTAAGCTACTTAATTTTGTTTCCCTCAATTCAATTTTGATAGCATTACTTAGAGTTATCTTTGTTGTCTCGTTTTAAGTCCCACAGTGACAAAAGACAAAACAACAAAACACAAGACAACTCTCCCTCACCGTTTATGGCCCATATTACCGTATCCCCCAGCCCTCATACTTGGGTAGACCCCCTCGGGGTTATAAAACAAAAACAAAAAAGAGATTGTAGTTTCACCTACATTAAATAGGACCCTCTTTATCTCGGTAAAAACCCTTGTTGGATAGAGAGATCAAGATTCCCAGCATCTATAGATAGATGGATAGATAGATAGATATAGAGAGTTGTTTGCCGATCAATATAGAGGGCATATAGAATACGTGATTAGGGGGCCATCCCCATCCATCTAGCCCCATCCATCTACATCTCCATCTAGCCCCATTTGGGCCATCCTTCCATTCCTCATCCATATTTTGTTTAGTTCACCCTCCTCTCCCTTAGCGCCCCGCGACGTGCCCGACTTCTAGGACTATCGCCGTCCCCATAGATATAGAGTGCCGCATCACTAGGAGGCCTATGGGTTGTGGAAATGGGAAACTATATAGACTAGACTAGACTGGACTATATTACATACGTGATACGACTGATATCAATCAATCACGTATTTCTTTCTTTCTTCGTGTATTCATTCATTGATGTCATTATCTAATCTGGTATTCCGATCGGGCAGCCCCCCAACTCCAACTAGTTCAGATTTCCGATCGAGATGCTGACCAACTTCTCCATTCCTTATCTTGGTCGGTGAGCTGCCGAGCGCAGATCCCCACTAGAGAAGGGAAACTCTCTGCATAACGCTATCACCTGCCGGCGCCTATACTCCGCTCACGAACGGAACGGCCAACTCACCCTATAGAACTCTATGGCCCCTATAGAGAGATATGGCGCTCTATCTCCGGCTTCCCCACCACCACTAATTGGATCTCCCATCTCCTATCTCCGGCTTTCCCAATGACACCACTAACTAGATCTCCTTCTACATCTCTCTCCGAACTCTGCGGCCCACCATCCCATCCATTCTCGACATCGAAACTAGAAATTCTATAATAGGGCATAGGGCTTATATAGAGAACTGGTTGCCATATAGAGTCTAAATAGGGGCCCTCCGGAACTATAGATAGGGGAGTGCTCTCCCGTCGCGGTCCGCCCTCCATAGAATCGAGGCCCCCCACCCCCGAACTATCTTCTCGTATGGGGCCCCCTCTCTATATCTTCTATCTCGGGGCTAGGCTGTATATTCCCCCACGTACTCAACTCGAATAGAGAGAAGAGAATATGATGTCAACGTTTATATTCTATATGTGGGAGATAGATAGATAGATAGGGTCGGCCCGCTACTTAGGTCATCTCGATGCGCCTATCTAGAATTCTCGAACTATGGAGGCCCATCGCATGGTCCCTATCTATATATGGTGTGCATCACTCCTCTATATAGATAGGGGTTCGGTTCGCACATACCCCATCTATTCTATATGGGGGTTGCACATAGACTAGATAGGGTCGGTTCGGTTGACAGTGTTGAGTCATACCTACATAAGAGACTTGGATGCGTGATATCACCATCGGCCAAGATATGAGATCTAAGATCTATATAGAGGAGGTGGGGGGTGGCGCGCCATATAGATAGTTCGGGGGAGGGGAGTGCCGAGTCTATCCGCCCCAACTATATAATATAGCCTTACTAGTTCTTATCTTATCCTGTATATAGTTTAGTGTTTAGTGTGGAAGTAGGGGGCCTTATCTAGAGATTTGGGAAGCCGATTCCCCTCTCTATATATCATACATATCCTGTCAGGTATATAGTTCTATATGGGCCCATATATGGATATCCATGGTGGTATATAGAGTATTATGATACGATCACTCACATCATGTAAGAATAGATGGATGCCATATAGAATATAGATTGGGGCGGGACTCCCCCGCCCGAGCCTAGTTCTATCCATGCCCCCTCTCTCCCATATCTATATAGGGGGAGTAGGGCCCAACTAGCTGTCCAGTGAATAGAGGAGGAAGGCGGTGGGGAGAGTTGTCAAGAGTAGCTAGGTGGGAGTAGGCCGGGAGGTGTGTTTGTTGATATAATGGGATGAGTAGCTTACTCTATCCTAGCCGGGGAGCCGGGATGGGGAGAGAGCTTGGTGGGAGCTAGAACCATAGAGAGTTCCGCCCCATGTCCATCCATATAGATGCGGGTGCCTCTAAAGAAAGGCGGGCAGCGCATCTTTAAAGAAAAGGGAAACTCTCTAGAGATGAGATCTGGCCGAGATAATGTTATCTCCCTATATAGAATATAGATATGGCCCAAAGAGATCACCTAGCCAAAGAGACTCCCTCTCCCTATAGATAGAGATGCCCCCTATAGTTAGATTCTAGATATGGGGGAGCCCACTATCTAGGCCAAAGGGGGAGCCCACTATATATTTTGTAATGTCCCCATTTTTGAAGACCCTTAGCCTATCTTTCCCCGTGGGCTTTGGGATGTTGCAAGGGGAACAATTTTATTAAATAATTAAATATTATTGCCTAAGCAATAATTATTTAATTATTTAATTGTGAAGATTATTTAATTTAATTCCCAAAATATAAAAATTAAATGGGGAATTAATTAAATAAATATTTAGGTGGTTTTTATTGATAAAATCACCCTTTGAAAAGGGGACGCCACACCTAGGGGAAATAAACTGCTTTTATTTAATAATTTCCCTCTCCTAGGGATTTCGAATTTTGTGCCTCCTTGCTTATAAAAGGAGTGCTAGGATCATTATTATTATTATGTTATGATGAAATTTATTTGATACTCCATGCTTGGAGTTGGGATGCATGCCCATTGATATTTTCTCTCTCTCTCTCTCTCTCTCTCTCTCTCTCTCTCTTGCGTGGGAGTTTAGTTAGCTGGTATAATATTGAAGAATTTCTGGAGTTTATTGCAAATCGACTTGGGTATATTTGTGGGTTATCTTGCATGTCATATCTAATGTGAAAATCGACCAGCTGAGTTCTAGTTTATTCCTTGGTGTGAATCGACTAGATCTATGCATATTTTGGTGTGATTGTTGTATGAAGTTCCTCCCAGATTTAGCGACTTATTTTGTGATGTTTAGGGGCAGATTTGGTATGAGATCCATGTGTTTACAAATCTGAATTTCATCTTGTTTGACTGCTGTTATTCCCTTGTCCAGCGATCTCTTTGGAGATTCATATTTGTTGATTAATAGATCTGTTTTCCTTCCTAAGTCAGTGACTCCATTTGGGGTGTTTGTTAGTGCTTAAATGCCTGTTCTGACCTTCCTAAAATCAGTGACCTGGGTGATATCATTTGCTGTTGATATAAATTGTTTCTAACTGGTATCTAGATGTATTTTGGACTCCATAAAGCAGCGATCTGGGTGAAGGTGCTGAGGTTCTATATTGTCTACCCTTTTGACATCAATTCCATATATTTCGGGTCTTATTTAAACTATTCAATACTGGGAATGGCGATCTGATCTAGTGCATGTTTCAATGATGATTTGAGCCTCTTTCTTAGCAGCGAATGGTATAGGTGAACTGAGCTGAGTTGGAAGTATGTTTTCATCGTCATTTTGGCAATGATTCATAGCTTGTTTGCATATCTTTTGCAGCTGTTTCATTCTAACTTGGGCATCTGATAGTTGCATGACTTTGGGGCATTTTTGGGTCTGTTCATGTTGATATAACAGTTTTATAATTTTTGCTCTCAAATAAAAGCGACTGGGTTAGTACATGATGTATAAGGATCGGTAGCTTATAATGGCAGTACACCCTTTTAGGATCAGTTTGATACCAGCTGGGCAGTGGAATTGATTTGATGTTCTTTATATTGATCTGTATATGAAATATTAGATCAATATTGCAGCGACTGGTATTAGAAGTCTAACACTGATTTTGTATGCTCTGAATGGTCATCATTGGCTGAGTATTGGTACAGGTTTTGAGAATAATTCCAGTATTCATTTACAGCTGTTGCATTGCTTGTTTGAGGTGCAATACAGTGATTGCATTAGAACTTTAGATCTGATTTTTGTGTGGGTGAATTGTTGTTAGTGGCCATTAAACCCCTATTATTTGGGTTTATTGAGTCATCTACTCAACCGGTTCAAGGGGATTTGATTACAATTTTGCTATTGAAGTATTGAAGAGGTTGTTGATTTGCATATTTTCTATTGATCCCGGAAGTGGGACATTACATATTCGGTCTGGTCTGGCCAATGATCTCCCCTCCCGTCCCCTCCGCTCCCCACCCCTCTAGATAGATATGGATATGGCTCTCTATTCTATATAAATTAGATCGATATGGCGCCCATAGATCTATATGGCCAATGCCCATAGATAGATATGGTCCTCACCCTCTCCCTCTCCCTCTATATAGAGATGGAGATGGAGATGGCCAATGCCCTTAGGCAACAACCCCAAGCCGGGTGAACCCCCACATATATAATAGACTAGATAGGCAAATGGCTGGATGAACCCCCATAGATAGATTAGATAGGCAGATCTCTATGAACTGAACCCCGGAGAGATATGATATTGATCTGCATGTCTCAGCGTATCAAGATAAGATAAGATATGGCACTGCCTCTCCATAGTTACTATATAATCAATGCATGGCTCCCGTCTCCTCGACTAGCTGGGGGTTAGGGGTGGAGAGGGGAGGGCGTAGTCCTATATCAACGGCTCCCCTCTCCTCGGGAGGTGGGAGGAGAGCGGAGGTTGAATATATAGAGAGGGGGATCTCCCTCGTCAGGTTCTTTAGATCTCCCCTCTATCATGAGTCTAGATGGCCTATTTATGAATTGATTCAGCTGTTTTGACGCTTCAATTGTGAGAGTCAAATAATCCGTTTTGACTAGATACAAATGGGGCTTCAGAGAATATTTTATGTATGCCGTTGGTATGTCATGGGGCGAGGCAATCAAATAACTTGCATGAAGCCGAGATCGGTATCTGTTTTGAGGCTGGCTCGCTGCCTGCCTGATGGCTCTTGGAGAGATGGGTGCAATGGAGCGAACCAGCCCTCTCTCTCTATATATGTGGGCCCTCTATATATATGGCTTGGCTGGCCCCTATAGATATATATCTATATGCAACTGGCCCGTTTGTGATGGGGGCACCATATATTGTATACAGGGTGCCGAGTAAGCCCATCTAGACTATATAGAGCCCTGCCCTATCGGAGGCCCGAGTGCCAACTCCAACTCTAGATTATTGAGCGGCCGGTCGCCCCCTCTCTATCTATATGGCAATGATAGGGGCCCTTAAAATTTATAGGGGCCCCGGTAATCCCATATAGAGAGTATAGTGGGGGGTGGGGAATGATTGATATACTCGCTCGACGAATGGATACAGAAGCTGCCCTCCCCCTCGATCTATCGCCCCGGAGCCGACTAGACGCCGGCTCAGTGAGATGAGATTAGACATATCTAGAGTGTGGGGCTCCTCCTCGATTCCCCTCTAGACTCTATAGGGCCCGATTAGATTATCTCCCGAATCATCAAAGTATGAGATTTGGGTAGGTGTGCTTTAATTCGATTGATAGAGGGGGACCTGGAGCCCTTACCCCTATAGAATAGAAAGGAGAGGGAGGTTCTCTTCCCCCCTCTCTATATATCAATATATCAACTCTATTTGCCCTCTATTAACTCTCTGCGGGCGACAAATTCTAAGACTAGATCTAGATAGGGGAAAGCCGATCTAAAAATCCAATCGGGGAAGCTCATCCTCTAGATTCTATATGAGATGATGGACTCTATATAGAGAGAGGGGACGATCTGATCTGATAATCTATAGATGGGGAAGCCGATCTAACCCGACATCTTCTATCTGTTTTGTTGAGACAAGCCGGGCAGGCGAGCCAATCGACCTCGACATATTCTATTTGTTTTGTTGAGACAAGCCGATCCTCCCGATCTATCTATATCTCGATCGATCAATGATAGAGAGATAGGGCCCCCCATATACCATATGATAGTCGGTTCGGTTGATTGAATCTATAAAGCTATGATAATATGATCGACAATGAGACTTTCCTATAGATATAGTTCTAGTTGCATCCGTTTCTTCTCAATATGTAATGCCCTAGTGGGTAAATGATCGTCCCCCTTCCCCTCTATATAGATCAAATCAGATCAAATCAAATCAAGATCATATCGTATCAATTGTGCGATCTAGATCTATGGCCCAATCTCCAAACCTCGTTACCCATTAGAAATCAAATATATATGAGGGAGGGGCCCGCTCTATATATTCTAGATGGGATGGTTTGGGGGTCGGGTCCATATCTCTCTCAGTATAGGCCCTTGGGCCCCATATAGATAGAGAGCCGAGTTCTATAGTGAGGGGGAGGGCGAGATGGGGTTGCGGGCGTAACCGCCATATACCAAATATCGCCATGTAACCCTGATGCTTGTATTGCGTCAAGATATTCCCAGTGAATCATAGGAGCCAATTTCGACAAATACCCAGATGCCGAAAAATTGTTTTATCCCTTCATCAAGTTTTGTCTGCGGGAAAATTTTATTTAATTATTTTGAGCCCCGTTTGAAGTAAATTGTGCTCCGGTTTAGCCCTGTTGAAGTTTTGCATGTCAATATTCACATATACCAGTAGGGTTTTCACCAGGAATGGATCTTGGGCTTTATCTGTGACTTCTGGCAACGTTTTTCGTTTTTTTATTTTTCGTATTTTTCTCTGTGAAATTCCCCTAGGTCAATTCCTTCGCCAGTACAGTCTGTTTTCTTGCCTGGAGTATCTGGAGATCATCTACGGCCGCCATGCCAGAAGGAATCAACCTCAGGAAGTCAGGTTCTCTTTAAAAAGATGAAGTCATGCACAAAAAAAGCCTCTTCTGGACAAGTCACATTTTTGGGAATGGATGGATTTAAGTGCAGTGGGATTTTTGGTCGCAACAGGCAGGTGGGATTTTTGTACTTGCCTTGCAGGGTACTTTTTCCCATGAAGGCAAAGTCACTTAAGTTATGATGGGAAAATTAGAGGCAGCAGGCAGGCGGGAATTTCTTACCTACCTTGCAGGGTGAAAATTCCCATTATAAAATAAAGAAAAATCACTTAAGGCATTGATGGGAATTTCTTACCTGCCTTGCAGGGTAAAAATTCCATTATGGAAGTCAAACAACTTAAGTGGATGAAGGGATTTTTGGAGCTGCCATGCAGGGTGAATAATCCCATCAAAATTGACTTTTAAATATAGAAATCAGCCTTTGCCAAAAAGTGCGACCCCTTTGGAGAATTAAATAATTTATTTAATGGCATTTATTAATAGTCTCCCTTCCTAATTTTGGCGCCCAGGGATGAGGAAAAGTCAATGCATAAGAGAGAAGTCAAAGAAGACTGGAAGTAGAATGCTAAAAATAAATTAAATTAATTTATTTAATGCAGCCCTAAAGCATGCTAAAAAGTGCGACCCATTTGGAGGATAAATAATGCTTTTTGAAGTATTTATTAATGGTTTTTATTCCTAATTTTGGCGCATGGAGAAATAGAAGGTCAAAGCATGATGTGAAGTGAAAGTAGAGGGCTAAAAATAAATTAAATTAATTTATTTAATGGCAGCCATGAGCATGCACAAAATAGGCGCCCAAATTGAAAGAGAAAAACATGTTATTAATTAATTAATTGCCAGGAATAGGAGAGGCAATTATTAATTATAGAATGATGAAGGTTATATAAGCATGGGCTGCCATAATGATGAATTAATTAATTCTTCTAGCAAAGGAGTGCAGCCGGACAGTTTTGGCGCCCAAAGGAGGAGGATTTTTGCTCAAAAGTGTTTTTCATTGCCGGAAAGCTTCAAGGTTTGGCGCCTAGGATTGGAGGAGCTTGTTTTAAGCTTGGTTAATTATCTGCATATTGGTACAGGTGCCCAGGTGAAGTTGAAAATATTTATGCTTGCTTTGCATGCAAGCAAAGCCTCAAATTTTAGGGCAGCGGGCTTTATATGCAGATTTTTATGATAAAAATCAAGTGTTCATGTTCCGGTTGCCGTCTTTGTCTGAATTAATTGCAGGTATTCATTACAGGTGCTTATATAATTGAAAGGGAGCTTAAATCAATGTCAGATACATTGAATATATCCTCCGAATCTGAAGAAATTCCCAGATCTGCACCAATTGTAAAGAATTCCGGCCGAATAAAAGAAAAAGAATTGCTCAGACAAAGATTGATCTCAGGCCATGGCAAAGCGGGATGAAAGAGAAAGCTCAGCGGAATCATGCATTACTTCTAGATTTGCTGACATCGGAGACACAGATCTAGGCCCAGAACCTCTTTCCGAATTGATTGACAGATCCAGAGCTGGAAAGACTTCTCTCATGCGGGCAATCAAAGCAGTGGAATCATTCGAGCTTCAACATTCCCATTCACAGCTCAATTGCCAGAATTCGTCATGGAGTGTGCAAGGTCGTACCATCCACTATCCAGATCAATCCGGGATGTTGCGGGAAAGACAATAATCCGGCTGGATGCACAGATTTATCAATTATTGTCTGAAGATTCCAACACGACAGGTGGTGACTACTATCAGCATGTTGGACGCTGGCAACAGATGGGAGAAGCATAAAGTCGACTGTGTGGGCATAATGAACAACAGTATATGAAGAAGCCCAGATCTCCATCAAAGTTCCCGAGGACTCTTCCACGATCCAATCTGGTGCAGGAGGTGGATGACATTACCAAATTGCTATGCAGGATAAATGGCGAAGCTAACGCTCACAACTTCCGCTCATGGATGTATGCCTTCATCAGGACCATTGAGATCAACAAAGCAGATTCTATAATCAATTGGTCGGAGATCATCAGTGACAACATCGGTGAGCAGCTCCGGAGTGTGAGGCGGACTTACAGCTTCAAGATGACTTCATATTTGGTATATGCAGCAGCCTCGCAGGGTATCTTCTCCAAGCTGGATAGACGGGGTGTGCTCTCGAAGGATCCTATTTTTGAGTGCTTATCCACAACTTATTGTGCTGCATGCAATAAAGATTACAAGGTGGTCAACGATGGATTCTTCTACGGATTCATTTGCAGGTTGAATGGTGATCTGAAGACCAACAGGGTAAGCAAGGAAGCTTGGGAAGTTGTATCCCAGATTGGCAGTATCTTCATCCAGTTTGCAGACTTTACATACCTCAGGGTCACCGGCTTTTGGGAGAACCAGTCAAGTTGCCCAGATATCCAAGCGATAGATTGGTCATCATGGAGTTATGCAGATAGCTCGTGGAGATGCATGACCTACAGTCGAAATGACACAAGTCTACAGGCTTCTTTCCGATCACAGTGGGCTATTACAGCTGCCAGAGCATTCACAAAGCCAGAGGAATTGAAGCGGAGATGTTCTCTGAGTATGAGCATGAGTTCTTCCCAGCACGGCTGAACTTCGATCCATATGGGGTAGCAAGAAGACAATCTCCCAGGAATACGCGCATGTGCCTTCGTTAGAAGATTTTTGGATGAAGTGCAGAAGCGAGTACGAAGTTAGGAAGAAAGACTTCAGCAGGTTATCAGCGCGACAAGTGTTTGATTATGGATTAGCACGGATACCTGCGGATCTTACAGATGATGGGCCTGTGTTACTTGACACATACCATCAGATGGGAGGGGATAGAGTTGTACTTCAGAGAACATTGGTGGCTGCCACACGATCGAGGAGAGGTCTGCCGTTGTTTTGGTCAACACTTCCAACTGGTTGTTGACAAAGGGTATTGCCTTGATGAAGCTTTGATGAATCAGATCACAGGCAACCTCAGCACAGGAGATTCCATCAAAAGGAAGCACGAGGGAGAAAGCAGCAGAAGGCACACTGAAAAGCTTAAAGTGCACAAGAAGTCTCATTCGAGGGAAAAGGTCACTTCTACGGCTATGGTGCTAGTTCCGACTTCTCCAGCGTCAAGTACTTCACCAACTTTTGCACCTCAGCAGGATACTTCCGTTCCTCCGTTGAATCCGGCAACATTTGTGTTTTCTCCTCAGCCACTCCGATCAGCACCTCTTCCTGAAGAAACGCTAAAGTTGCAGATGGCAGAATTTGAAAGAGCTTTGTCTTTGGACAATACAGAGGACGGTAGCCACGACACTGTAGCAGTTTCGGATGGAGAGGAACCAGAGCACGAGATGGTGGTACATTCGGCAACTTCTCATTCTCCGAGAAGCAATTTCTCAAAGTGGTTGGCTTCACAGTCGGTCCCAGAGGCTAGAGAGGAGATCAACTTGGAGGAACATGACTTGCATTGCTCTGAGTTTGGGCGGAAAAGACAAGAAGACCTAAAGTTGCTAAGGTGACTTCGAGGTTGATTATTGAGGAGTCAGGGCAGAAGTTCGTTGAGGTATCAGTTCCAGCAGAAGGAAAGAAGAAGGGCGAGCTCACGGCGGATATATAACAGTGACCAAAGTACCCATAGGTCAAACCACTACTGAAGGATTGAAGCAAGACACACAGACATTGATAAATGCTTTATTCCTTAGGCTTGACAAAGAAAAGGTGGAAAAAAGTTGAACTTCAAAAGCAGGTGTCTCAGTTGTGCGAGATTATTGCCAAAGTTGCCAAATCTTCCACTCAGCCAATTTCAGCACATAAGCAGGTGAGTGATCATCTGATGCAGGAAGTGGAAGATGCAGGTAACCAAGTTAAAGCTATCGACGAATGGAAGAATCTAATCATTCGCCAAGCTTCTGTACAACTCAGGGAGGTGTGGCCCGTCTAAAGGTTATGAAGGATGCATCGGTTCAGCTGAAACAACTAGTGACGAGCACGATGGACATGAACACAGTAGCTGAAAGTAACCTGAGTACTTTGGTCGAGATAAATAAGTTGCCGAGGGAGGTTTTGACTGCAGAACAAATTGTGCCCGATGGATCGGTTGAAAAGGGGAAGCAACTTGAGTTTGCAGTTTCTTTCCGCTTGGAGATCTTCAGAATCATGCTGAAAAGAATGCGGGCGCTTGAGAGTATGGCATCATCACTATCAGACAATGTCATTGCTTTCACCAATGAGGAAGTGGTCGGGAATGTTTCTTCATACAAAAGGACCATTCCTAACAAAGTGCTGATTCCCTGGAAGGATCTCTTCTGATGGTGCAAGAGAGGATTGATGGAGTTGTTAGGCCTTTCACGATGGATTCCATCAGTAAGTTGGTAACGCTGCAGTCAGACATTAAGAAGTTCGGGCCTAGCTTGAAGGATGTGGAAGCGTGCATCGAGGTTTTGAACGAAGGCTTGCTGCAATTCAGGACAGAAAAAGAAGTTGTGGCTAAAACAGATGGGAAGTTGTTGAATTACATGTTCGACAAGTATATTCAGTATCAAAACAAAAAGAAGATGTAGATGTTACAATTGGCAGATCTTTCTTCTTCTTCTTTTTCTTCTTCTATTTCTACGTTCCCGGATGTAATTGTAAAACTTAAAGTTATTGGTTTGAAAACCATTACTTTAAGTTGTGTGGAACGATTCTATAAGTTAAGTGACAGATGTGCATAATTTTGACTAGAACTCCCGATGCATGTCACTTAGAGAGGAATTAAAGGAAGATGATTGCCAGATGTTATCTTTACTTCTTGTTTATGTTCTAGTTCAGTTAAGTTTCCCATTTGTAATTTCCCTTCTACATTCTATAAGTAGAGGAAGAACCTTCGGGTTAATGATCAGAATTTGTAAGCAACATTCTTGTGTTCCAGACTTTGTGTTGAAACCCTGATAGCTATTTGAAGCAGAGGAATAGAAAGGAGCATATTTCCGGAGAACTTTGTGTCACGGTGCATTTTGTTTCTAACTTTTTGTCTTAGATCTATTCATAAACTTTGTGTTATTCTAGATCTAGATCTGAAAGTTCCCTTTGCTTATAATTTTGTATGTTAATATCTATCTTTTTATCTATGTGCATGCAATCAACTCTGTAATCTATTGATTGGGTTGCACATCTTCCCTCTTTCTTTCTGTTTTTTATTATTTTCTTCTTCATCAGATATTTCCTTTCTTTAACAATTGCTTACTTGCTGCAAAACTATACAACTATGGTTCATGAGCTGCATGGTTAAAGTAATACCCACAAATAGATACTAGCATATTTAATTGACAAATCTTACACGGGAGCCTCACCGGTAAATGAGGGAGATTTATCTCATAAGGATCCGAAAGAATTTCCTGAAATTCTTCGGAGATGGTGGTTACTTGAAAATCCAAATGATCATTTGGCAACATTCTTCATATCTTGTGGTGTGCTTGCAGTGGAGCATGAAGATGTCTTGGTCAAACTTTTCATTGAGACTCTACACGATTTGGCTAATAATGGTTCTATCGATTACTTGGAACAAAACCAATTGGGCGTCATGTGAGAGCAATTTCTCAAAAGATTCAAGCTGCAGAAGATGAGCTTCTCTTTAGAAAAAGTTGATCACTCAACCGATGCACCATTAAGGAGCCAAATGAGAACATGCGTTGTGTCCCCAGATTTCATCCTAAAATCTGTGACTACCCTATCCAAAAAAAAATTCGTACTTTTAAAATAATGGGTCGTTTTGTGTTTTTATTGCCAAAAGGTTCTTATATTGCATCAAGATATTCCCAAAGAGCCATATTAGCCATTTTTGCCAAATACCCAGATGCTCAAAATTGTTATATTCTATCGTCGGGATTTGTCTGCAGGAAATTTGTATTTAATTATTTTGAGCCCCGTTTGAGGCAATTTGCGCTCCGATTTAACCCTGTTGCGATCGAACATATTATTATTCTTATATACGGAAGGGTTTTAACTAGAAATAAGTTTTGGGCCTTATTTGTGACTTTTGGTAATTTTTGTGTTTTTGTGTTTTTCCGTTCCATTTTACTGAAATTTCTCTAGATCAATTCCTTTGCCGATTTGGCCTGATTCTTGGCCTGGAGTAATTGGGGATCATATATGCATGTTATGCCAGAAGGAAGTCGCCATCGGAGGTCCGGTTCATTGGGAAAAGTGAAGTCGCGCACCAAAAAGCCTCTTCTGGGTTGGCCACATTTTGGAAAACAAAGAATTAGTGGATAATGGAAAAATTAGAAGCAACAGGCAGGTGGGAATTTTGTACCTACCTAGCAGGGTACTTTTTCCCGTGATAGAAAAGTCACTTAAGTTGTAGTGAGAAAATTAGAGGCAGCAGGGTAGGCGGGAATTTATTGCACTTGCGGGTAAAAATTCCCATTGTGAAATAAAAGAAAAGTCACTTAAGTGAATCATGGGATTTTATTACCTGCCTTGCAGGGTGAATAATCCCATTATGAAAGTCAATTGACTTAAGTGACAATGGGATTTCCGAGGTTGCCTTGCAGGGTAAAAATTCTCATTTTCATGTGTTTTTAAAAATAGAATTCTCTTTAGCCAAAAAGTGCGACCCCCTTTAGGGAGATAAAGGCAGCCTATTAAATTAATTAATTTAATTAATTACTCTTCCAAATTGGCGACCAAGCTTGGAAGAAAGTCAACAAAAGCAAAGGGGAATAAAGGAGATGGAAATAGATTGTCTAAAATTAAATAAATTTATTTATTTAATGGCACGCCCTTCATGAGGAAAAGTGCGCCCCTTTTGAGAAGGAAATAATACTTTTTAAAGTATTAAATGATTATATTAATTCCTATTTTTAGTGGCTAAGGTTAAAGCACACTGTGAAGCTTAAGTGGAGTGAAGAGTGGATGATTAAATTGATTAAATTTAATTTATTGGATGGCTGTCCTTAAACATGCAATTTTAGCACACCAGTTAAAGAGAAAAACATGATTTTTAATTAATTAATTGCCAGGAATAGGAAGGGCAATTATTAATTATAGAATTATGAGGGTTATATAAGCATGGGCTGCCATAAGGATGAATTAATTAATTCACAGGTAAAGAAGTGCAGCCCAGAGGAAAAGTGCGCCCCATTTGAGAGGATTTTTGCTCAGAAGGTGGATTTAATGCTAAAAGCTTCCAATTTTGGCGCATGCATTGAAGGAGGTTGATTTGTGTTTGCATAATTGTTTGCATAAGTGATACAGTGCTCAGGTGAAGTTGGAAAAATTCATGCTCACTTTGCATGCAAATAAAACATCAATTTTTGGGGCAGCAGGCTTGAATAGTGCAGATTTTTATGATTAAAATTCACTGTTCATGTTCCGGTTGCCATCTTTGTCTGAATTACTTGTAAGAATTCATTACAAGTGCTTTACAAAAGAAAATGAGCTTTAATCAATGTCCAATACATTGAATATATCCTCCGAATCTGAAGAATTATCCAGATCTGCACCAGTTTTGAAGAAATCCGGCCAAATAAGAAGAAAAAGAATTGTTCAGACAAAGATAGACAAAGCCATGGCAAAGAGGGACGAAAAAGAAAGCACAACGGAGTCATGCATCACTTCCAAATTTGCAGACATAGGAGACACAGATCTAGGTCCGGAACCTCTTTCCGAATTGATTGATAGATCCAGAGTAGGAAAGACTTCACTCATGCGTGCGGTTAAAAGCAGTGGAATCATTCAAGCTGCAGCCTTTCCATATATAGCCCAGTTGTCAGATTTTGTTATGGAGTGCGCTAGATCTTACCATCCTTCATCCAGATCAGTGCGAGATCGCTATGGGGAAAACAATAATTCGGTTGGACGCAGAGTTCATCAATTATTGTTTGAAGATTCCGGCGAAAGGTGGTGACTTCCATTAGCATTCAGGATGCCGGCAGCAGGTGGGGAGAAACATAGAGTTGACTGCGTAAACATAATGAACAACAGATACATGAAGAAGCCTAGATCTCCTTCTAAGTTCCCTCTTCCGGTCCAATCTGGTGCAGGAGGTAGATGATATTGTCAAATTGTTATGCAGGATTAATGGCGAGGCGAATGCTCACACTTTCCGTACATGGATGTATGCTTTCATCAGGACCATTGAAGTCAACAAGATTGATTCCATAATCAATTGGTCGGAAATCATTAATGCGGCAAACATTGGTGAGCAACTCCGGGCGTGAAGCGTACTTTTAGCTTCAAAATGACTTCTACTTGGTGTATCTTTGCAGACTTCACAAGGCATTTTCTCCAAAGCCCGGATAGATGTGGCGTTCTTTAAGGACCCCATTTTCGAGTGCTACCCACAACTTACTGTACCTACATGCGAGAAAGATTTCAAAGTGGTGAATGATGGGTTCTTCTACGAATTCATTTGCAGGCTAGACAGGGACCTAAAGGCCAATAGGGTGAGCAAGGAAGCGTGGGAAGCTGTATCCAAAATTGTGATCTATTCATTCGGTTTGCAGATTTCACATACCTCGGGTTCTTGGCTTTTTAGGAGAACCGGTTAAGCTACCCAGATATCCGAATGATAGGTTGATCACCATGGAGCTGAGCAGACAACTTGTGGAGATACACGACCTTCAGTCGAAACGGCACAAGTCTACGGGCTTCTTCCCAATCTCACTATGGGACATTATAGCTGCCAGAGCATTCATAGAGCTCGAGGGATGGAGACGGAGATGTTATCGAGTATGAGTAAGAATTCTTCCCGCACAGCTGAACTTCGATCCATTTGGAGTAGCCAGGAAGACGATTTCCCAGGAGTACACACATGTGCCTTCATTAGAGGATTTTTGGATGAAGTGCAAAAGTGAGTATGAGGTTAGAAAGAGGGATTTCAACAGACTCTCAGCACAGCAAGTGTTCGACTTCGAACTAGCGCAGATACCTGTGGATCTTAAAGATGATGGGAATGTGTTACTTGACACTTACCATCAAATGGGAGGAGATAGAGCCGTACTTCAGGATAATGTAGGGGGCTGCCATATGATTGAAGAAAGGTTTGGCGTTGTTTTGGTGAATACTTCAAACTGGTTGTTGACGAAGGGATATTGCCTTGATGAAGCATTGATGAATCAAGTCACGGGCAACTTTGGCGCAGGAGATTCCCTCAAGAGGAAGCACGGAGGAGAAAGCGTGAAGGTTCGAGAAGTTGAAAGTGGACAAAAGATCTCAATTAAAGGAGAAGATCACTTCCACAACTATGACATTAGTTCCGGCTTCTCCAGCATCTACTTCACCGATCATTGCGAACTCGGCATGACATTCCATGCTTCCATTGAATCCGGCAACATTCATCTTGTCTCCTCAGCCACTCCATTCAACACCTGTTCTAGAAGAGACGTTGAAGCTGCAGATGGCGGAGTTTGAAAGAGCTTTGTCCTTGGATGATTCAGAAGATGGCAGCCATAACACTGTAGCACTTTCTGATGGAGAGGAAATAGAGCGGGAGATAGTAGTGCACTCAGCGACTTCTCATTCTTTGAGAAGTAACTTCTCAGAATGGTTGGCTTCGCAGTTGGTTCCAGAAGCGAGAGTGGAGATGAACTTGGAAGAACACGACTTGCAGCTACTCCGGAGTCTAGGCGGAAAAGACAAAAGGCCTAAAGTTGCTAAGGTAACTTCAAGGTTGATCATCGAGGAGTCGGGGCAGAAGTTTGCTGAGATGTCAGTTTCGGCGGAAGGAAAGGAGGATGAGCTCACGGTAGAAGATGTAACAGTAACTAGAGTAGCCCTCGGCCAAGGTACCACAATTGAAGCAGGACACGCAGACATTGATAGATGCTCTATTCCTTAGGCTTGACAGAGAAAAGGCGGAGAAAGACGAGCTTCAGAAGCAAGTATCTCAATTGTGCGAGATCATAGCCAAGGTTGCTAAATCTTCCACTCAGCCCATTTCAGAGTAGGTCATTTTGTGTTTTTATTGCGAGAAGATGCTTGTATTGCATTAAGAAGTTCCCAGTGAATCATTGGAGCCAATTTCGACAAATACCCAGATCTGAAAATTATTTTATCCCTTCGTCAAGTTTTGTCTGCAGGAAAATTTTATTTAATAATTTTGAGCGCCATTTGAAGTAAATTGTGCTCGGTCTAGCCTTGTTGAAGATTTGCATGTCAATATTCACATATACCGGAGGGTTTTCATCGGGGATGGATCCTGGGCTTTCTCTGTGACTTCCTGCAACGCAGCGTTTTGCGTTTTTAATTTTCTCTGAAATTCCCTAGGTCAATTCCTTCGCTAAGATACTGATCTGTTTTCTTGCACGGAGTCTCTGAGATCATCTACGGCTGCCATGCCAGAAGGAATCAGCCTCGGGAAGTCAGGTTCTCTTTAAAAAGACGAAGTCATGCACAAAAAAACTTCTTCTGGACAAGTTGTATTTTTGGGAATGGATGGATTTAAGTTGCGGTGGGATTTTGGTTGCGGCGGGCGGTGGGATTTTGTTCTGCCTTGCAGGTACTTTTTCCATGAAGGCAAAGTCACTTAAGTTATGATGGGAGAATTAGAGGTAGCAGACAGCGAGAATTTCTTACACACTTGTAGGGTGAAAAATCCCATTATGAAATAAAAAATACCACTTAAGGCATTTATAAGAATTTCTTATGTGCCTTGCAGGGTGAATAATCCCATTATGGAAGTCAAACAACTTAAGTGGATGAAGGGATTTTTTGGAGCTGCCATGTAGGGTGAATAATCCCATTAAAAATTGATTGTTAAATTTACAAATTAGCCTTTGCCAAAGAGTGCGACCCCTTTGGAGAATTAAATAATTTATTTAATGGCATTTATTAATAGTCTCCCTTCCTAATTTTGGCGCCCAGGGATGAGGAAAAGTCAATGCATAAAGAGAAGTCAAAGAAGACTGGAAGAGGAAGGCTAAAAATAAATTAAATTAATTTATTTAATGCAGCCCTAAAGCATGCTAAAAAGTGTGACCCATTTGGAGGATAAATAATGCTTTTTGAAGTATTTATTAATGGTTTTTATTCCTAATTTTGGTGCATGGAGAAATAGAAGGTCAAAGCATGATGTGAAGTGAAAGTAGAGGGCTAAAAATAAATTAAATTAATTTATTTAATGGCAGCCATGAGCATGCACAAAATAGGTGCCCAAGTTAAAGAGAAAAGCATGCTTATTAATTAATTAATTGCCAGGAATAGGAGAGGCAATTATTAATTATAGAATGATGAAGGTTATATAAGCATGGACTGCCATAATGATGAATTAATTAATTTTTCTAGCAAAGGAGTGCAGCCCAGACAGTTTTGGCACCCAAAGGAGGAGGATTTTTGCTCAAAGAAGTGTTTTTCACTGCCGGAAAGCTTCAGGTTTGGTGCCTAGGATTGGAGGAGCTTGTTTTAAGCTTGGTTAATTATCTGCATATTGGTACAAGTGCTCAGGTGAAGTTGAAAATATTTATGCTTGCTTTGCATGCAAAGCGAGGCCTCAAATTTTAGGGCAACGGGCTTTATATGCAGAGTTTTATGATAAAAATCAAGTGTTCATGTTCGGTTGCCGTCTTTATCTGCAATTAATTGCGGTATTCATTATAGGTGCTTATATAATTGAAAGGGAGCTTAAATAATTATCGAGATACATTGAATATATCCTCCGAATCTGAAGAAATTCCTAGATCTCGCATCGATTATAAAGAATTACAGCCGAATAAAAGAAAAAGAATTGCTCAGACAAAGATTGCTCTTAACTATGGCAAAGCGGGATGAACGAGAAGGCTCAGCACAATCATGCATTACTTCAGATTCTTGACATCGAGAGACACGAGATCCGTGCCTAGAACCTCTTTACGAATTGATTGTGGATCTAGAGTGGAAAGACTTCTCTCATGTAGGCAATCAAAAGTAGTGGAATCATTCGAGCTTGACATTCCAATTCCACGAAACTGGTTTCGAAATTCGTCATGGAGTGTGCAAGGTCGTACCATCCACTATCCAGATCAATTCGGTATGTTGTGGGGAAGACAATAATCATTTGGGCCTTTGATTTATCAATTATTGTTTGAAGATTCCAACACGATAGGTGGTGACTACTTATCGATGTCTTTGCCGGCAATGCAGCAGGCGAGGAGGTGTGCTCTCCTAGGATAGATAGGGTATCTTCTCGAAGCTAGATAGACGGGGTGTGCTCTCCAGGATCCTATTTTTGAGTGCTACCCACTGACTTATCAGGCTGCGAATGCAATAAAGATTGCGAGGTGGTCAACGATGGATTCTTCTACGGATTCATTTATGCACTGAACGGTGATCCAAGAGCAACAGGGTAGCGGAAGCTTGGGAATCAGTATCCCAGTTAGCGATATCTTCATCCGGTTTGCGAGACTTTACATACCTCGGGGTCACCGGCTTTTGGGAGAATAATCAAGTTGCCCGAGATATCCAGTGACAGATTGGTCATCATGGAGTTGAGCGGATACGGCTCGTGGAGATGCATGACCTGAATCGAAACGACACAAGTCTGACGTGCTTCTTTCCAATCACGGTGGGCTATTACACCGGTGTGAGCATTCCAAAGCCGGAGGATTAAAGCTGAGATGTTCTCGAGTATGAGCATGAGTTCTTCTAAGACGGCTTAACTTCGATCCATACGGGGTGGCAAGGAAGACAATCTCCCAGGAATATGCGCATGTGCCTTCGTTATAAGATTTCTGGATGATGTGCAGAAGTGAGAACGAAGTTAGGAAGAAAGACTTCAACAGGTTATCAACGCGACAAGTGTTTGATTATTGATTAGCACAGATACCTGCGGATCTTTCAGACGATGAGCCTGTGTTACTTGACGCATACCATCAGATGGGAGGGGATAGAGCTGTACTTCAGGAGAACATAGGTGGCTGTCACACGATCGAGGAGAGGTGCACGCTTTTAAGTCAATACTTGAACTCGCTGGTTCTTTGACAAAGGGGTATTGCCTTGATGAAGCTTTGATGAATCAGATCACAGGCAACCTTAGCACAAGAGATTCCATCAAAAGGAAGCACGAGGGAGAAAGCAACAAAAGGCCTGAAAAGATTAAAGTGCACAAGAAGTCTCATTCAAGGGAAAATGTCACTTCTACGGCTATGGTGCTAGTTCCGACTTCTCCAACGTCAAGTACTTCACCAACATTTTCATCTCAGCAAGATACTGCCGTTCCTCCGTTGAATCTGGCAACATTTGTGTTTTCTCCTCAGCCACTCCGATCAACACCTCTTGCTTTAATTTTCATCATGGAAATTTTTACTCTGCAAGGCAAGTAAGAAATTCCCGCCGGTGCTTTAAGTGATTTTTCTTTTATAATGGAAATTTTTACCTGCAAGGCAAGTAAGAAATTCCCGCCTACTTGCCACCTCTAATATTCCCATTGCAGCTTAAGTGACTTTGACTTCATGGGAAAAATTACCCTGCAAGGCAGGTAAGAAATTCCCGCCTTCCTGCCACTGCCAAAATTCCCACTGGCAGCTTAAAGTCTTCCTTCCAAAAAGTGTGACTTGCATTAAAACTGGCCTCCTTTGATAAAGTGCAACTTGCATGGGTGAATAAATCTCTTTGGTGGGAAAAGTTAGCTCACAGCAGGCAGGAAAAATTCCCATCGGTGCTTTAAGTGATTTTTCTTTATTTTATAATGGGAATTTTCACCTGCAAGGCAAATAAGAAATTACCGCCGCCTGCCGCCTTTAATTTTTCCATCGCAGCTTAAGTGACTTTGACTTCATGGGAAAAAGTACCCCTGGAGGCGCTTAAGAAATTCCGCTTTCCTGCCACTACTAAAAATCCCATCACAGCTTACACTCATTAATTCCAGAAAATGCGACTTGCCTAGGAGAGGCTTTTTGTGCATGACTTCATCTTTTTTGGTCAGAAGCTTGAATTTTGAGGCTGATTCCTTCTGGTGATGCGTTAGTAGATGATCTTCAGATGCTTCAGCAATTAAATAGACTATATTGGCGAAGGAATTGACCTAGGGAAATTTCACAGAGCGAGAAAATTGGAGAAAACGCAAAAGAAATTATAAAACGAAAAACGTTCTTTAGAAGTCACAAACAAAGCTCCGAATTCATTCCTAGTGAAAATCCTATTGAAATGTGTGATATCTTGGCATGCAAAACTTCAACAGATTCAACCGAGCACAATTTACTTCAAATGGGGTTTTATTTAATCAATAAATAATTAAATAAAAATTTCCTGTAGACAAAACTTGGCGGAGGGATAAAATGAGTTTGGGCATTTGGGTATTTGTCGAAATTGGCTCATATGATTCACTGGGAATATCTTAACGTAATACAAACATCTTCTGATAATAAAAACACAAAAAGACCCGTTATTTTAAAAGAAACGAAATGTTTTCAAATGGGTAGTCCTAGATCTTAGGGTGAAATGCAGGGACACCAGATCTGAAAACCAACAAGTATGCTCCCAAATCATGCAACAATGACCAAATTTGCACCGTAAATAAATGCACTAGGGCAAGGAAACTCTCCTAGTGCAATTCACGTAATGTCCTCATTTTTGAAGACCCTTAGCCTATCATTCCACGTGGGCTTAAGGGATGTTGTAAGGAAAATTATATTAAATAATTTTATAATATTGCCCGCAGAGTGATTTTAATCATTTGACATTATAAAACAATATTATTTAATTATTTAATATTTATGGAGAAAGTAATTATTTAATTAAATTCCCAAAATGCAAATTAAAAAGGGGAATTAATTAAATAATAATTAGGTGGCTTTTAAATATTAAAATCACCCTTTTTAAAAGGGGACGCCACACCTAGGGGAAATAAACTTCTTTTATTTAATAATTTCCCTCTCCTAGGGATTTCGAATTTTGTGCCTCCTTGCTTATAAAAGGAGTGCTAGGATCATTGTTAGACTCATGTTATGATGATATTTATTTTATGCTCCATGCTTGGAGTTGGGATGCATGCCCATTAATGCTTTCTCTCTCTCTCTCTCTCTCTCTTGCGTGGGAAGTTAGTGAGCTGGTTTTGATCAATTGAAGTATTTTCTCTTGCTCCATTGTTGAGTTCTCTTGTGTTGAAGACTGTTATTTGGAGGGTTTTTGAAGTGTAGAAAGAGCTGAAAATAATTTATGTCATTCCATCTAACCCTAGCGACTTGATTGAGACTTTTGGGGCTGTTTTGGAGGGTTTTGGGTGTCATAAAATTCAGATCTTTAGTTCTTTGGAAAGATCTTAATTTATAGAATTATCTGCATTTTATTTGAGGAGAAAATATGGAATATTGAAGGAGTTATGCATTTTTGAATATTTCAGCTGTCTGCAGGTTTTTCTGGGTATGGAAAATTGATATTTATATCAGATCTGCAGTTTGGGGTTGATTTAATATTGCATATGATTGTAGAAACTAGGAGAAATAAGGAGAAGATGTTTTCATAATTTTTGGAGTGGATTTGATGCCCTAAATGTGTTGGGCGACCTACTTTTTAGGTCAAAATTAGGGTTTTGGGTTGGCTGTGCGAAATCTGATTTTTGCATATTGTTCTTCATATTTTTGTGGTCCATTATCCAAAATTTCAGCTCATTTGGACTTCTCTAGTCAAAGATATGAATTTTTAAAAATTGCAGCAGTTTAGGGTTTGAATATTAATTATTTACAGCTGTGTGTGATCAGATTTGTGTTAATTCCTAACTTGTCCTAGAAGGGGACATTACAAATTCACCACACACAACAAATGCAATACACACACTAATGGATCCTTATCAAGATCAGATTTACTTCAATTCCAAATCGAATGACAGAGAGAGAATACAATGAAGAGCTAGGGCATACATCCCATTTCTCCAAGCATGGAGAGATATAAATGATCAAATCCAACATCCCAAAGAATGGCCATGCAACCTCCTTTTATAAGATAAGGGGTGCAACATTCAAATGACCGACCTTTTCCCTTTTGGAGGGAAAACTAATAAAACTTAATTAAAATATTAAAAGACTCACTTTATGTGCACTTTATTATTTTCTAATTAAAATAATAAAAAGTAACTAACCTATGTGCACATTCTAAGACTAAATAAGACTCCCACTTGTAGCGCTAGGCATGCCAAGGGGTTACAATGCAAATAATAGACATCGACATCTCAAAACAATCCCCTAGCTTCATCCTCGAACCCACGGGGAGAGAAAATGGGTTGAGGGTCTTCAGTTCTTCACTTTTAAAAATCTCCCGAAAAGGGGACATTCAACCCACTTGGAGGGAAAATACACTTTTTAAATTTGCAATTACAAGTTGGATAGCTAAGTGGCCCCTTTTACATTAGTTTCCCTCCCATTACATTAAAACATAATTAAAACATTTAATATGCTAAGACTATGTGCACTTTATTATTTTCTAATTAAATAATAAAGAGTAACTAACCTATGTGCACATTTTTAACTAACTAGAGACTCCCACTTGTAGTGCTAGGCATGCCAAGGGGTACAATGTAGACAACAAACACCTTAGGACCATCTTCAAGCTCCCTACTCGAACCCATGAAGAGAAAATGGGTTGAGGTTCTTCCATTTTAAAAATGTCCCAAGAAGGGGACATTACAGTACTTCTCATTAGCAATTATCTGTCTTCCCTTCGATTCATTACTTAATTCAACAATTCCACCCTTACTTATCGTCATCAATTGAGTTCTTGAAGTTCCACATAAAATAACACTCCATAATTTCACTAGTAGTAATTTTTCTTGTCTAATGGAAGCTTCTTCCCTGCACACCTCATATTTTTCTATTAATCACGTTGTTTAGGAGCTCAACACGTGTGATACATAGAGACAGTTATTCATATACCTGGTTTAAGGAATATGCAAGTCACATCATGTTTATTATTTATAGTTTTTCATCTGTTTTTCTTAATTGGTATGTTTAGCTTGCTTTTTAATATTTTATTTTAGAGTGGTGTTATCCCATGGTTCCTGTAACTGTATTGAAATAGTGTAAATGACATTTGCAGGTTGGTGTTCCTCGGGCGATTCATAATCTTGCAACTGCTGGAATCAAAATCTGGGTTTTGACTGGAGATAAAATGGAAACGGCAATTAATATCGGTTATGCCTGCAGACTTCTGCAACATAACACGAGAAAACACATCATACGATTAGAAGATAGTACTATTCTTCAAGGAGATGCATTGAAGGGGAAAAAAATCACCGAGGAGGTTTGTAGTTATCCTCTTTTCATGATGGGAAGAGTTTTAATCATTTTCTAAATTAGTTTTCTACAATTTTGACCATCCAACGAGTTCAATAGTTCATAAAGAAAATGGTAAAAAAGAAGAAATAAGTTGAAACAACTTAAAATTTACACATTTAAACATAAAAACATTAGCTTCTTCTTCGGTGTAAACAAACTAATGGGTTTCAGTATTGGATTAATTATTCTCTTTTATAATTCTTTTTACAAGGGTTCTCATGCTCTCAGCGCACAAGTAATGCAAGTGAGCTAAATGCTCTCCTTGCTATCATGGTGCATTACCCACGATTCAATCACATTGAGCCTATTTGTATCCCAAGAAATCAAGATGGAACATTCCTCTTCAAGAAGATTAAGATACACTGGCATTCTAATTCATTATTCGAACATTTCAAGTATCATTATTAATCATCCAACTGCTTGTATTAAGGTGCAATGCCAAGGTATTGGTCATTTGATCATTACAGAAGATCAAGCTCCATAATACAATATATATTGAAATCCCATAATGGTATAAGCTCCTTACATTTGTCCACACAATACTTTAGAGATTCTCCAAGAGAATGGAGCCACTTTGTACACCGAGCACAAGGTTGGTCTCTCCAATACCAACCACATAGAAGCCATCGATGAATCGTATGGTTACCCATGGTGATACTCAATTGCGGAACTTGCTGCATGCATCTCATGGACTCATCATTGGCTGCCACTACATTGAAGCCCTCAAAGTCTTCTGCCTGTACTCCCCGCTTCTCTACCAAAGATGCATCAATGAAGTTGTGGGTTGCCCCACTATCAATGAGTACTACTACTCTCGACCTGTAATACCCCTAACCACAATGCCTTGTACCTCGGGCTACTCGACAAGGTAAAGATAATCTCACGGGGAAAATTCTCCTCCTCTTGTTCAACCCCTGCACTATCCAATGTCTCTCCATCTTCATCCTCTAACTCCTAAGCGTCCCGCTCCTCCTCGCTCTCACTCTCCTCAAAGACCTCTATGAATTGGGCCTTCCCTTTTCCTCTACAATCATGTCCTGGAACCCATGGTGTGCGGCAATCGAAACATAGTTTCTTTCGCCTCAACTCCTCTCTGTCCTCTCTTGATACAAATGGTCTCCTTGTTGTATCCTGCCTAGGTGGGGGCCCTTGGTGTGAACCATTAGCTCTCGAAGGAAATACCTTAGGCTGAATTCGAGGGGGAAACCTCGATTTTGGAGTGGACAACTCCAAATCACGTGCTCTCCTAATAGCCTCATGTAAGGAGGAAGGCTCAAATGCCTTCACAAATCCTACTAGAGCGTCAGTCAACCCCGACCTGCCATGAAGAGTGAAGTCAACCTCATCTCTAAAACATCAGATACCATAACTGATAACCTCTGAAAATCTGCAATGTACTGATCTAGAGAACTTGTCTGCCTCAAGTGAGTCAACTCTTTGAAGTGCCTATCTGGGTCCCTCCTGTTGAATCTGCTCATTAACCTCTGTGTAAAATCTGCACAAGTAGTGATATGCATGTGCCCCTGTGTGATCAATCCATGATGCCACCAGTCATGAGCATCTCCCTCGAGGTGTAGGATAGCAAACTTAATTGCATCCTCTTCATGCATGGGATTCAAGTCAAAGTAAGTCTTCAACTTCTGAATCCAAGGCTGTGCAGTACACTTCTTAGAGCCATCGAAGTGTGGAATAGAGATTTGTCCCAATCTCCTCTAAAACTCAAGTACCTGTGTTTGGTAATCTCTCTTGGGCATGCTACCAATCTTCATTTTACAATACTCCTGAAATGGTATGTTGTCTCGGAAACCCTCACTCAATGTCCGATACTTCTCCCAACAAGATTCCTCATCCACAATGTCTGCGGGCTGTCGTATTTGCGAAACTTCCAGATCCTTCAAAAAGAAGGCTCGTGGAGTCCCAGGGCCTAGTAGAAGCATGAGGGGACCCTTTTCCCGAATGTCCACTCTCACCTCTATTACCATGCTTTGTCCCATATTGCTAGCTTCTCCTTTCTTCGTATGAGCCTCAATCCTGCCCTGTGTTAACTTCTCAGTGAGTTGGTTCAAATAGAGATTGGTAGTCTCCTGTTGCTTCACCATATTGGTGAACAATTGTTTCATCAGATCTACTCCCATCTCTTCACTGTCTCTGTCTTTGTCTCCCATCTTTCAACCCCAACAGGCTGGAGAAACAACTCTGATACCACTGAAATATCCCCTTTCCGGATTTATTTTATATTCAAGATTTCCAACCAAATTTTTCACAAATAAAAATCTGATTTTATGACAGCAGTATATAGAAAAATATGACAGCAAAGTACAGTTAAGGCAGCAAGGTATAAAATCAGAAAATAACCAATATCTTCACTTTTATTGCAATTAAACTAACATGCAGCAACATGCAAGTAACATGCATCAGCATGCAATGACATGCATCAACATGCAATGACAAGAAGTTCCACTGATAAAATAAATGATCTCTCTTACTGAATATGGCTGTCTTCTCTTTCTGGACTTGAAACTGGATCAGCAAGCCTCTGAAACTCTGACAACCTGATCTAAATAAACTCCACAATAGCAAATCAGATCTGAAAACCCTTGATTTTTCTCCACAACAAGACCCAAAAATCTTCCAAAACCCTTCATTGAAACCCTCCAAAATATCTCTGAAGAACAACCCTGATTTCAGCTCTAAAAATGACAAACTAGGGTGGATCTTTCACTACCGAAGAGTGCCCTACTAGCTAGGGATGGATCTCTCACCACCGAAGCTAGGGTTCCCGTGGGATCTTACTCCTCAAGTTGGATATTTGCAAACAACAGTTGCACATGAAAGAAAATATAAGTGTATGCATGAATGATCTTCCTTTCACCCCTCTTCTCCTTTTATGACTTTTCCCATGTCAAGGAACCTAAAAGCCCAAGTCACATTTTCCCTAGGGAAGACCAAAATAATAAAGTAAGTTAAAGTTACTTTTTCCTTTTCAAGTCGCCATGGTCCAAAAAGGTGACCCCATGCAAAAGTAGAATATTAGGAGTTGAGTGGCCCCTTCCAATGATAAAACATAACATCTAGTCCCTTCGAAAGCACTTTATAAACCTGTCAACGGAAAATTATAACAATTGGACTAGATATTCATATCCAATAGCTCACAGCGTCCGTAACCCCTTGGGCATGACTAGGGTTAGGACCCGTCTTGCGCCCTCGGCCTCAGTGGCTGTGGAGAAAGGGACATTACATCGCCTCATCTTGATTTTTGTTATCTTGTTGATTTTGGGTTTCAATTGTTGCCTCAAAGCTGCCCCACTGAATTTTCTTCACAAATTGGTTTGGATCAGACCATAGGAGTGCGGATGAGTGGGTGTAATAGCCATGTACAGCTCTAAATTTCTTCCCAAGCAACACCAAATATGTTGGGATGTTGGCTTTGCTTGATCTCAATGAGTGAACCCTCTTACACATCATATTAAGTGGAAAGAATGTCTTCAAACCTGCCCATCTCTTGCTGTCCATGGAAGATATGCACAGCCCCATACATAAATTTGGGAAGAACAGCCCATCATGGTTGTAGCATAGCATTTCCAACTCAAAAATCTTGGATATTAGTAACATAGGAAAGGTGCAACAGCTGCAATACTTGAAATCCCTTTCACACATCATGTAGAACTCGGAGAGATTCATCATAAATGTTAACCTACATCCATCCAAGGAGAGTACTATCCATCCCAGATATGAATTCAGAAAGAACATCTTACCATGGCTGTAGCATTGTATTTTCCCATGCAAAATTGGGATGATGGTGGTTGGAGACCATCTTGCATCCAATGTAAACACTACATCCTTCACCGTGGGTGAGAAATGCCTTTTCCTTGTGGTTACCAATTCTCTTATGGCTGCCCTAAGGATGTAGGCAACAACAGTCGTCAAGTTTGTAGCAGCACTCTTTAGAAGATCTCCCGAATCCCAGACTTCTATGTACAAGTAATTTAGAATTTGCAAGGAAGAATCTATGTGCCCGTTTTCCCACAACATGTTCTTCCTCTTATCAAATTGATCATGCTACCCTCCATGATACAAATATGGCAGCGACATAGGAGGAATCAATAAATTTAGAATATGATGGTCATGTCTAGGGCTGCCAACAAAGAGTTCACTTCTTAGGGCTGAAGTAGAATCCTCTTCCCATTTGGTACCCTTCATCTTCACAAAGTGGTTGGAATCATAGTTGGAAAACTTGGCGAGTACTCACCAATCGTTTGGTTAAACGAATAACCGCCCATAAAACTCGCCAAGGGACTCGCTGAGTTGTGGCGAGTACTCGCCACAACTCGGCGAGTCTCGTGAATATAACTCTCCATACGTTGTCTGCAGTGAGTCTCAGAATATAACTCGGAACACGGCTTTTACACTCAAAAAACACTGCAAATACACGGTTTTTGCTCTTTTTAAGGCCCTCCACTCCCTCATTTTCACTCACACAACCATTTGAGCTTGCATTGCTTGTGTTGAGCGGATTTTGGAGCAAATTCAAAGAGAGAATTTGGAGAATTGCATTTGGAGGTAGGTTTTTTTAAATTCTTTCAAGTTTTTTCAAATTTTTTGTATATTATTTATGTTTTATAGATTCATATCGTAATTCTAAATACATGTAATGTAAAATCGAATGCTTGTAATTTTTTTATACTCATTTATAGCCAGAGGTATGTATTTTTTTAACGCAAATTCATTCTAAACTAGTTAAATTTTATGTATGTGTATTGTAATGGATTTGTTTTGTAATTCTAAATACATATAATGTAAAATTGAATACTTGTAATTTTTTTATACTCATTTGCAGACGAGGTATCTAATTTATTTTTATGCAAATTCATTCAAAGTTAGTTAAATTTTATGTATGTGTATTGTAATCGATTCGTTTTGTAATTCTAAATACATGTAATGTAATATCGAATGCTTGTAACTTTTTATAGTCATGTTGGCCAAATTTTCCTGCATAGCTAAAAACCTAGGCAATCATGAGATAAATCTCCCTCATTTACCGGTGAGGCTCGTGTCGTGATTTGTCATAAAAATATGCTAGTATCTATATGGGGTTTTACTTTAACTATTCACTCATGAACCATAGTTTGTATAGCTCTGCTGCAGCAAGTAAGTAAGAATTGTTTAAGAAAGGAAATATTTATAGAAGGGAATAATAAAACACAAGGAAGAAATGGAAGATGTGCAACCCAATCAATGGATAACAGAGTTGATTGCATGCACATAGAAGAAACCAATAGATATCAACACACAGAATTATAAGCAAAGGCAATTACAGATCTAGATCTAAAATAACACAAAGTTTATTAGAAGATCTAAGATAGAAAGCTAGAAACAAAATGCACCATGACACAAAGTTCTCCGAAAACTCTGCTCCTTTATATTCCTTTGCTTCAAGTGGCTATCGGGGTTTCAAAGACAAAGTCCTGGAATACAAGAATGCTGCTTACAAATTCCGATCCTTAACCCGAAGGTTCTTCTACTTATAGAATGTACAAGGAAAGTACAAATGGGAAACTCAATCGAATCAAACATAAACAAAAGGTAAAGATAACATCCGCAATCATCCTCCTCTAATCCCTCTTTAAGTGACACAACTGTCACTTAACTAATAGAATGGTTCCACATAACTTAAAGTAATGGTTTCAAAACCAATAACTTTAAAGTTTTACAATTTCATCCGGGAACGTGGAAAATAGAAGAAGAAAAAGAAGAAGAAAGACACGCCAGCTGTAACATCTATATCTTCTTTTTGTTCTGATACTGAATATACTTGTCGAACATGTAATTCAACATCTTCCCATCTGTCTTAGCCACAACTTCCTTCTCTGTCCTGAACTGCAGCAATCCTTCGTTCAACACCCTGATACATGCTTCTACCTCCTCCAAGCTAGGCCCGAACTTCTCAATATCCGACTGCAGTGCCACCAGTCTGCTGATAGAATTCATCGTGAAAGGCTTAACGGCTCCATCAATTCTCCCTTGCACCATCAGAAGAGACCCTTCCAGGGAATTAGGCACTCTGCTAGGAATGATCCATGTGTATGAAGTAACATTTCCGACCACTTCCTCATGAGTGAAAGCAATGATATTGTCTGGTAAAGATGATGCCATACTCTCAAGTGCCTGCATCCTCTTCAGCATAATTCTGCAGATCTCCAAATGGAAAGATATTGCAAACTCCAACTGCTTCCCCTTCTCAACTGATTCCAGTCAGTACAACTGCTCTCGCAACCAACACTTCTCCCAGGCCTTATTGATTTCGGCCAAAGTGCTCAGTTACTCTCAGCAACTGTGTTCATATCTACTATGCTTGTCACCAGTTGCTTCAGCTGATTTGTTGCATCTTTCATAACCTTTAGGTGGGCTAGCACCTCTCCGAGTTGTACAGAAGCTTGACGAATAATCAAACTTTTCCATTCGTCGATAGCTTTTACCTGGTTGCTTGCATCTTCCATTTCCTGCATCAGATGATCACTCACCTGCTTCTTTGAGCTGAAATGGGTTGAGTGGAAGATTTAGCAACCTTGGCAAAGATCTCACACAACTGAGATACCTGCTTCTGAAGTTCAACTTTCTCCGCCTCTTCTTTGCCAAGCCTAAGGAATAGAGCATCTATCAATGTCTGTGTATCCTGCTTCAATCCTTCTGTGGTGGCTTGACCTATGGGTACTCTGGTCACTGTTATGTCTTTGCCGTGAGCTCATCTTCTTTCTTCCCCTCCGCCGAACCGACATCTCAACAAACTTCGCCCGACTCTCGATGATCAACCTTAAGTTACCTTAAGAACTTTAGGTTTTCTGTCTTTTTCCGCTTAGACTCGGGAGCAACAAGTCGTGTTCCTCCAAGTTGATTTCTTCTCTAGCCTCTGAACCAACCGCGAAGTCAACCATTCTCGAGAAATTACTTCTCGAGAATGAGAAGTTCTTGAGTGTGTACCACTATCTCTCGCTCGATTCCTCTCCATCGAAAACCACTACAAAGTGTTGTGGCTGCCATCCTCTCGAATCATCCAAAGACAAAGCTCTTTCAAACTCTGCCATCTGCAGCTTCAACGTTTCTTCAGGAATAGGTGCTGAATGGAGTGGCTGAGGAGAGAAGATGAATGTTGCCGATTCAATGGAGGAATGGCAATGTGTCTCCGCCGAGGTGCAACAACAGCTGAAGTATCTTGATGCCGGAGAAGTCGAAACTAACGTCATACTCGTAAGTGATCTTCCTTTTCGAATGAGATCTTCTGCACTTTAATCTTCTCGGGCCTTCTGCTGCTTTCTCCTCCGTGCTTCCTCTTGAGGGAATCTCTTGTGCCGAAGTTGCCCGTGATTTGATTCATCAATGTTTCATCAAGGCAGTATCCCTTCGTCAGCAACTAGTTTGAAGTATTCACCAGAATGGCGGCAGACCTTTCCTCAATCGTATGGCAGCCCCCTACGTTCTCCTGAAGTACAACTCTATCTCCTCCCATTTGATGGTATGTGTCAAGTAACACAGTCCCATCATCTTTAAGATCCGCAGGTATCCGTGCTAATCCAAAGTCGAACACTTGCATGGCTTGATAGCCTTGAAATCTTTCTTTCTAACCTCGTACTCACTTTTTTGCACTTCATCCAAAAATCTTTTAATGAAGGCACATGTGCGTACTCTGGGAGATCGTCTTCCCGCTACTCCAAATGGATCGAAGTTTAGCCGTCTTTGAAGAACTCTTGCTCGTACTCGAGAGAACATCTCCACTTCCATCCTCGAGCTCTATGAATGCTCCAAGCTATAATGGCCCACAAAGTGATCGAGAAGAAGCTTGTAGAGTTGTGCCGTTTCGATCAAGGTCGTGCATCTCCACAAGTTGCCTGCTCAACTCCATGGTGACCAATCTATCATTCGGATATCTGGGCAACTTAACTGGTTCTCCAGAAAATCTGGTGACCCTAAGGTATGTGAAATTTGCAACCGAATGAAGAATAAGATCGCCAATCTCGACACAACTTCCCACGCTTCCTTGCTGTTGGCCTTTAGGTCCCTGTCCAGCCTGCAAATGAATTCATAGAAGAATCCATCATTGACCACTTTGAAATCTTTCTTGCACGCAGGTATAGTAAGTTGTGGGTAGCACTCGAAAATGGGGTCCTTGGAAAGAACACCACATCTATCCAACTTGGAGAAGATGCCTTGTGAGGCTGCTGCATATACCAAATAGGAAGTCATTTTGAAGCTGAAAGTACGCTTCACGTTCCGGAGTTGCTCACCAATGTTGTCGCTAATGATTTCTGACCAATTGATTATTGAATCCGCTTTGTTGATTTCAATGGTCCTGATGAAAGCATACATCCATGTGTGGAAGGTGTGAGCATTTGCTTCGCCATTTATCCTGCATAACAATTTGGCAATATCATCTACCTCTTGTACCAGATTGGACCGTAGAAGAGTTCTTGGGAACTTGGAAGAAGATCTGGGCTTTTCATGTATCTCTTTGTTCATTATGTTCACGTAGTCAACTCTATGCTTCTCCCACTGCCGGCATCCCGTATGCTAATAAGTCAAGTCACCACCCTTCGTGTCGGAATCTTCAAACAATAATTAATGAACTGCGCGTCCAACGAGATTATTGTTTTCCTCGTAGCATCTCGAATTGATCTGGATGGTAAGACGTAGCACACTCCATAACGAACTCTGACAACTGGGTTGTGTATGGAAACGCTGCAACTCGAATAATTCCATTGCTTTTAACTGCACGCATGAGGGAAGTCTTTCCTGCTCTGGATCTGTCAATCAATTCGGAAAGAGGTTCCGGACCTAGATCTGTGTCTCCAATGTCTGCAAATTTAGAAGTGATGCATGACTCCGTTGTGCTCTCTTTTTCATCCTTCTTTGCCATGGTCTGTGTCTATCTTTGTTTGAACAATTCTTTTTCTCCTTATTCGGCCGAATTCTTCAAAACTGGTGCAGATCTGGATAATTCTTCAGATTCGAGGATATGTTCAATGTATTGGACATTGATTTAAGCTCCCTTTCTCTTATAAAAGCACCTGTAATGAATTCCTACAATTAATTCAGACAAAGATGGCAACCGAACATGAACAATGGATTTTAATCATAAAAATCTGCATAATTCAAGCCTGCTGCCCCAAAATTTGATGTTTTATTTGCATGCAAAGCAAACATGAATTTTACCAACTTCACCTGAGCACCTGTATCACTTATGCAAACAATTATCCAGACACAAATCAACCTCCTTCAACCTAGTGCACCAAAATTGGAAGCTTTCAGCATTAATTACACCTTCTTCTGAGCAAAAATCCTCTTCAAATGGGGCGCACTTTTTGTCTGGCTGCACTTCTCTGCTTTGGAATTAATTAATTCATCCTTATGGCAACCCCTTGCTTATATAATCCTCATAATTCTATAATTAATTAATGCCTTTCCTATTCCTGGCAATTAATTAATTATTAAATAAACTTTACTCTTCAAATGGGGCTCCTATTTTGTGTATGCTTATGGCTGCCATTAAATAAATTAAATTTATTTAATTTTAGACTTCTGCTTCTAGTTAACTCAAGCCTCATAATATGCTTTGACTTTAGCCACTGAAAATAAGAATTAATTAAATCATTTAATACTTAAAAAAATATTATTTCTCTCCCAAATGGGGCGCACTTTTTGACATGAAGGGGCTGCATTAAATAAATAATATTTATTTAATTTTAGAACTGTCTAATTCCAACTTCCTTTTGTCCACTTTCCTTTGTTGACTTTTCCACAAGCCTGGGTGCCAAAATTGGAGAAGAAATTAATTAAATTAATTAATTTAAGGCTGCCTTTCTTTCCCTAAAGGGGTCGCACTTTTTGGAATAAGGAATTTCTATTTTTAAAAGTCAATTGGCAATGGGATTATTTACCCTGCAAGGCAGCTCCGAAAATCCCATGATTCACTTAAGTTGTTTGACTTTCATAATGGGATTATTTACCCTGCCAGGCAGGCAATAAAATCCCATCAATGCCTTAAGTGATTTTTCTTTTATTTCACAATGGGAATTTTTACCTGCAAGGCAGGTAAGAAATTCCCGCCTCTTGCCTCTAATTTTCCCATTGTGACTTAAGTGACGTTGCTTCCATGGGAAAAAGTACCTGCTAGTGGTGCACAAAATTCCCACCGCCCACGCGCTTCCAAAATCCCATGATCCACTTCAAACCCTCTTTTTCCAAAAATGCGGCCAGCCCAGAAGAAGCTTTTTGGTGCACGACTTCGTCTTTTCCAAGAGAACCAGACCTCCGATGGCGAATTCCTTCTGGCACAATGTGCATATGTGATCTCCAGATACTCCAGGCCAAGAATCAGGCCAAACCGGCAAAGGAATTGATCCAGAGAAATTTCACAGAAAACGAAATGGGAAAACACAAAAACACAAAAACGTTGCCAGAAGTCACAAATAAAGCCCAGATTCATTCCTGGTTAAAACCCTACTGGTATATGGGAATAATGATATGTATGATCACAACAGGGTTAAACCGAGCACAAATTGCCTCAAACGGGCTTAAAATAATTAAATACAAATTTCCCAGCAGAAACCCCCAAGAATAGAATAAAATAATTTTGGGCATCTGGGTATTTGGCGAAAATGGCTAATATGGCTCCTTGGGAATATCTTGACACAATACAGGAACTTTCTGACAATAAAAACACAAAATAACCCATTATTTTAAAAGTATGATTTTTTTTTTTGAATAGGGTAGTCTTAGATTTCAGGATGAAATCTGGGGATACCAAGTCATTCATCAAACAGAGGTATGTATGTATTTTTACACAAATTTGTGATTCAAGCACGTTTTTTTAATTTGATTAAGTTTATATTTTTCTAATTTTTAAATGTGCATTGTGCTAGAATAGAGCTTAACAATGGCATCAGCTCCGTCGGAGTTCGGCATCACATTCACCATTACTAATGAAGGACCATTCCTGTGAATGCCCGTACTAAAGCATGGAAGTATGGTGTATGTGGAGGTGGTGAAAATTATATTATTTGCAATTTCGTGGCGTAAAAATGTCCATGAGACATCAATCGTTTGAAATATCACCTTGCATCTATATTGTTTGGCGAGATGTCATGTTGCGGTTGCCCCAATGTGACAAAGAGACAAAGCGAGAGATGAGAGTAGAGTTGGCAGAGCTAGAGGAGAAGAAACTAGAGAGAGAAAGGGTGCGCGCAGCCACCACAAGACAAGCTATTAGACTTAGGGTTGGAATGATAGAGGATTTAAGGATGATGCGGTAACAATTGTGGGCTCTACTCGTGGTCCACACATGAAGCGGAAGATTTGGAAGAGGCGCATCTTCATTGAGTTCGAGCAAAGGCATACAAAACTTTTTGTGGCAAGGAACACACACAGAGCACAACCTTCATTGGAAGATATGATTCACTGGAACAAAGATATGCATGAGGAAGCGGATAAAGCTTGTGCAAATTTCTAAGTACTAGAACAACTTTCAATTAAATGTGGCAAAGAGCCCATATTGAGTACTTAGGTGACAACATTGATGCAATTGTAGAGAAAGGATACAAGGCACCCTCTCCAAAAAAGATTTGAGTGGGAAATTGTTTGAGGGTGTAGTTCCAAATGCCACTACCATTCTAGAAGAGAAAAAGAAACAATGGCAAAAATACGGATGCACCATTCTTTTAGATGGGTGGACGAATGGAAGGAACCGCACCCTCGTTAATTTTTAGCGGCTTCAAACGGTGAGATGGTATTTTTGAAGTCTATTGACGCCTCCCCAACATAGTAAAAATGCAGAGAATTTGTGTTATGTTAGAGACGGTTGTATTAGAGGTTGGTGTACAAAATAATGTTGTGCAAGTTGTCACAGCATAATGCAACAACATATGTGGAGAGGTCGAGAGACTAAACAAGAGAGACATCTATCACTCTTTTTAGACTCCTTGTGCAGCTCATTGCCTTGACCTTCTTTGGAGGACATAGGAAAAATTGATTGGGTGAGGCCGTTGTAGAAGATGCAAAAAAACATAACAAAGTACATATACAATCACTCTTGGAATCTGAGCTTGATGAGATAACACATAAAGGGGAAAAAACTTGTTCGAGTTTGGTGTCACAATTTTCATGAACTAACTTCTTGATGTTCAGCAAAGTATTTCTAGTTTGTTGACACCTTTAAAACAAATGTTTGTGAGTTAACCATGGCTAGACTCACAATATTCAAAGAAAGTCAAGGCGGAGAGAGGGTTGCAAAGATAATTTTCGATGATATCTTTGCAAAGAGAGCTATAGAGATCATCAAGGTAATTTCAAACTTCGATTTATATTTCATTCCTTTATTTTAATTTGTTAAATTATAAATATATTGTTTTCACTTTTTTACTTTATTTGTATTGTAAGTTTGTAACCTTACATTTTAATTTGTGTGTAGGTGTCAGAGCCGTTGGTGAGGGTTTTGTGTTTGGTTGATGGGGAGCAAAACCCCATGGGGTTTATTTATGAGGCCATGGATAGGGCCAAAGAGTCTATCCAAAACTATTACAGGGGATATTGTTAGATATGGTCTCTTTTGGGAGATTATTGATCGGAGATAGAACAATCAACTCCACCAACCTATTTATGTAGCGGGTACTACCAACCCCAAGTATTTCTTCTCTCCATGACTTCATAGATGTGAATGGAGAGGTTATGGAGGGCCTTTGAACATGTATTGAGAGGATGATACAAGATGTTGAGACAGGGACCTCGTCATTTTAGAGTCAGCAGAGTTACAAACATGTTAGGGGAGACTCTTTTCTTCAAAGCTAATTATTCGAGGAGAGCCACTTAGTCACTGTGTAATAAAAATTAGAATGTCAACCCCAAATATTTCTTCTCCGATTTTAATTTAATTCATAGATGTGAACGGAGAGGTTATGGAGGGCCTTTGAACATGTATTGAGAGGATGATACAAGATGTTGAGATGAGTGACCTCGTCATTTTAGAGGTGCAGAGTTACAAACATGTTAGGGGGAGGCTCTTTTCTTCAGCGCTAGCTATTCGAGGGAGAGCCACTTAGTCACCTGATAATAAAAATTAGAATGTCAACCCCAAGTATTTCTTCTCATCGATGAGAATTTCACGATGTGAACAGAGAGGTTATGGAGGGCCTTTCAACATGTATTGAGAGGATGATACTAGATGTTGAGACGAGGGACCTCGTCATTTTAGAGTTACAGAGTTACAAACATGTTAGGGGGAGGCTCTTTTCTTCGACGCTAGCTATTCGAGGGAGAGCCACGAAGTCACCAGGTAATAAAAATTAGAATGTTTACCATGTTACTTATCAGTTACAGATTTCATTTTATTAATTACTTATAAATTTTTGATTATCTTGTTTGTAGGTTCTTGGTGGGAGGATTGGGGAGGGAATACCCAACATCTTCAAAATCTAGCCCTCATAATTCTATCCAACTTTGTAGCGCTTCTGGATGTGAATGCAACCGGAGTTTGTTTGAGGCCATTCACACTGAAGAAGCGCAACAGGTTGAGTCAAAAACGGCTCAACGACTTGGTTTTTGTGCAATACAATCTCTCGGCTTCGCACAAGAAAAGTGGAGGCCACATCAAAGGAGCTTATTGATTTGGATGAGATAGATCCATATAAGCGAGTGGACTGGGCGAGAAGAGGAAATCCTTGCATTCACAGAGGATGAGATTGCTTCTTTTGAGAGGGAAGCTATGGAGGGAGAAGCACTAGCAACTGGAGGAGATATTGGATTGGATGACATCTTTGGAGGTGATCTCCAACATGCAGCAAAGGAGCCACCAACACCACCATCTACTTCCAAGTTCGAGCCAGAGTCACATCCTTTTAGGAGGAGCAAGGAGACACACCAAGTGTGGGGACTAGTAGATGTGACTAGACCCATCTCCCCCGATATTTCTCTAGATTGGGGAAGAGGAAAATGTAACTTATCACATATTGTAACTTGCAGTAGATATGAAATTTATGATGATATTTTTTGCAATGTCAATCATCATAAATTCATATTACTTATCAAATGGTTGTTGTATTCGCATGATGATGCGATTTTGTATTGTATTTGTATTAAAATCTAATAAAACACTTCTCCAACATTTTATTGGCTCATTTGATACATTTTGTAGCTGTTCAAGTTGCTTAAAATTTATGTTTTTTTAAGAAATTTGAGTATTTTTAAGTTCCCAAGTATTGGCCGAATATGGATGAGTTTTTGCAAGAATCAAATTTTTTTGTCTGCTGAGTATTTTCAAGTACAGTATGCGAACTATGGTTAGAATATTTCTTAGGATGACCAAAATATTGCAAAGACATAACATGAGGGTGATGTAGCAAATCCTTGTTACGAAGATGATTAAATTGCTTACCATAGGTTGCTGTCATGAAATTTCCAGCAAGCTGAAGATCAACATGAGCATCTAGAGAGGCCCTTATTCCATGGGCATGCCTCCCAACAAGGTCACCCGGAATTTTAGCCCCACAAACCCCTTGCAATTCTGATTTTTCCTCCCTTTTTGCACCATTTATAACATGATGATCACCCATGTGCTGTGATTTATTATGGAGCATCAAACTTGCCATATGGTCATTCTTTTCAACAAATTTCCCATGACAACATATCTGAAATGGCATAGTAGAAAGCAACAAATCTGAATTGCCTTCATACCTTTGGTTGTCCTCGAGGTGTTCGATTTCTTTTCCTTTTAAGAATTTGTTGGAGTATCCTCATCGTGAATCTTGCCGAAATTTCATCAATTCATTTTTCATTGCTCGTGATACAAAACCTAGGCATCATCATGAGATAAATCTCCTCATTTACCGGTGAGGCTCCCCATGTCGATTTGTCAATTAAAGTATGCTAATATCTAAATGGGGTTTTACTTTAACTACTCACTCCCATGTCATGAACCATAATCAAATGGAGCTTTAACTACTCAGCAAACAAGTAAAGTAAGCAAATGTTTAAGAAAGAAATGAAATATTTATAAAGAAGAAAAGGAATTATATAAACACAGAGAAGAAATGGGGAAGATGTGCATCCCAATCAATAGATAAAGAGAGTTGATTGCATGCACATAGAAGAAACCAATAGATATAAACACAAAATTCTAAGCAAAGGTAGCTCTAGATCTAGATCTGAAATAACACAAAGTCTATTAAAAGATCTAAGATAAAAAGCAAGAAACACAATACACCGTGACACAAAGTTCTCCGAAATCTGCTCCTGTATATTCCTTTGCTTCAAGTGGCTCTCAAGGGTTTCAGCACAAAGTCTGGAACACAAGGTTGTTGCTTACAAATTCTCATCTTTAACCCGAAGGTTCTTCCTCTACTTATAGAATGTAGAGGGGCAATTACAAGTCGGAAGCTTTTAGTTGAACTGGCACATGTGGAAGTCGGAAAAGAAACAACTGACAATCTCCATCCTGAATTCCTCTTTGCATGACATGTATGATTTGCAATTGAAAATAGAACCTTCTATTTTGCACGTCCGCCACCTATCTCCAAGTAGTTGACTTCTTCAAGTAATGGCTTTTAAACCAATCACTTAAGTTGTATAATTTAATTGATCGCTCAATTACTTTGTTGGAGAGAAAGAAGAAGGAAGAGAGAAAGCTGCAGTCTTGTCCTTTTTCATGTCTCGTGCACGCACCGATTCTTTTGCCTTTGATTCTCACCAAACCGATCTCGGGAGTACTGGATCCGGGAAGCAAACTGATCTGAAACAAGATGGAATTGGAAACAAAGTGATCTCGGAAGCAAAACAACAAGTTTGGATCTGAAACAAGCTGATTTTTTTTTGCCTTCGCTTTGTCTTCTCTTTTATCCTCAAGCTTTTGCAGCTTCTTCTCCAAAGACATGCATCAATGCAATGTTTGCCGTAGATAACTCATTTTATTTTTAATCGTATATGAGCAATTAAAAATTCTGGAAAGCACTCCGATGAATGAAAATTCAATGAAGGCTTCAACTGGAAGATGGGAGCATTTGCACAAGATCTTGGAAGGAATTTTCCACGCACTGACTTCTTCACGGGCTGCATTCGAAACAAGAGGATGAAGCCTTTGTGCTGGAAGCTTTTGCAACTATGAGATCTAGATCTGGATCTGCATATGGATTTGCATCTTTGTCATCGCATTCTGCATCTACATCTGCATTCTGCATCTGGATCGCATCTGGATATGGATCTGCACCTGCATAACAAACTCTAGCAACTGGGCTGTGGATGGAAAAGCTGCAGCTCGAATAATTCCACTGCTTTTAATCTGCACGCATGAGTGAAGTTTTTCCTGCACGCATGAGTGAAGTCTTTCCTGCTCTGGATCTGTCTATCAATTCAGCAAGAGGTTCCGAGCCTAGATCCGTGTCTCCAATATCTGCAAATTTAGAAGTGATGCATGACTCCATTGTGCTTTCTTTTTCATCTTTCTTCGCCATAGCTTTGTCTATCTTTGTCTGAACAATTCTTTTTCTTCTTATTTGACTGGAATTCTTCAAAACTGGTGCAGATCTGGATAATCCTTCAGATTCGGAGGAAATATTCAATGTATTGGACATTGATATAAGTTCATTTTCTTTATAAAAGCACCTATATCTAACTCCTGCAATTAATTCAGACAAAGATGGCAACCGGAGCATGCATAATGAATTTTAATCACAAAAATCTGCATAATTCAAGCCTGCTGCCCCAAAATTTGACGTTTTATTTGCATGCAAAGCAAGCATGAATTTTACCAACATCACCTGAGCACCTGTATCACTTCTACAAACAATTATGTAGACACAAATCAGCCTTCTTCAAAGCATGCGCCAAAACTAGAAGCTTTTAGCATCAAATCCACCTTCCTCTGAGCAAAATCCTTCTCCAAATGGGGCGCACTTTTCCTCTGGGCTGCACTTCTTCACCTGTGAATTAATTAATTCATCCTTATGGCAGCCCATGCTTATATAACCCTCATAATTCTATAATTAATAATTGCCCTTCCTATTCCTGGCAATTAATTAATTAAAAATCATGCTTTTCTCTTTAACTGATGTGTTAAAATAGCATGTTTAAGGACAGCCATCCAATTAATTAAATTAATCCAATTTAAACATCCACTCTTCACTCAACTGAAGCTTCACAGTGTGCCTTGACCTTAGCCACTGAAAATAGAAATTAATTTAATCATTTAATACTTCAAAAGCATTAAATATCACCCAAATGGGGCGCACTTTTTAGCATGAAGAGGGCAGCCTTTTAATAAATTAAATTTAATCAATTTAGACCATCTATTTCCATCTTTTTTATCCTTGCTTTGTTGACTTTTCTCCATGTTTAGGCGCCAAAATTGGGTGAATAATTAATTAAAAATAATTATTTAATGCATTATTATTCACCCAAAGGGGTCGCACTTTTTAGCATAATAGAATTCTATTTTTAAAAACACATGGCAATGGGAATTTTTACCCTGCAAGGCAGCCCCGAAAATCCCATGATCCACTTAAGTGATTTGACTTTGACAATGGGATTATTTACCTTGCATGGCAAACAATAAAATCCCATGATTTCACTTAAGTCACTTTTCTTTTATTTCACCATGGAATTTTTACCTTGCAAGGCAGGCAATAAATTCCCACCTGCCTGCTGCCTCTAATTTTCCCATTGCAACTTAAGTGACTTTTCCATCATGGGAAAAAGTACCCTACAGGCAAGCAAAAAATCCCACCTGCCCGCCGCTTCTTCTATTTTTCCCATGATCCACTTAAATCCTTTGTTTTCCAAAATGCGCCCAACCCCACAGGGGCTTTTTAGTGCACTTTCGCTTTTTCCCAATGAACTGACTCTCCGATGGTGACTTCTTCTTGCACAATGTGCGTATGTGATCTCCGAATACTCCAGGCCAAGAATCGGGCTAACCGCAAAGGAATTGATCTAGAGAAATTTCACAAAAACGAAACGGAAAACACAAAAACACAAAAATTGCCAAAAGTCACAAATAAAGCCCAAAACTTATTCCTAGTTAAAACCCTTCTGGTATATAGGAATAATGATATGTTCGATCACAACAGGGTTAAAACGGAGCACAAATTGCCTCAAACGGGGCTCAAAATAATTAAATACAAATTTCTCGCAGACAAATCCTGACAACGACAGAATATAACAATTTTGGGCATCTGGGTATTTGGCGAAAAAGGCTAATATGGCTCTTTGGGAATATCTTGACACAATACAAGAACTTTCTGGCAATAAAAACACAAAACGACCCATTATTTTAAAAGTATGAAAAATTTTTTCGATAGGGTAGTCACAGATTTCAGGATGAAATTGGGGACACCAAATCGGCTCGTCGTCTGTGGACATCTTTTTCTCTCGTCGAATGAAAGGGAAAAGATGATATCCTAAAGATCTCTGGTTTCATATCTTGTCCTTTTGGGCATAGGGTCAAGCAAACAAAAACAACACAACACAAAAACAAAAAGGAAAAAAGGAAAACAAACAAAGTTTTATTTATATACATACAGGTTTTAACCTTGCTTTTTCAGTTCCTGAACAGCTTCAGATGCTGCCCATTGAAAGGCAATGGTAACTCAATTCCATCCCGGTAGGCAAGGAAGAAGGTATCCATTCCTGCAGCTCTTTTGATCACGAAGGGCCCTTTCCAGAGTGAATCAAATTTGTCGTGCATGCCCTTCGGTTCATATCTCTTGTCCCACCAGAGTACCCAATCTCCGATCTCGAACTTCCTTTCTTTGACCTTCTTGTCAAATACTCTGGGCAAGTCCTTATCAACTTCATCTGGTGGTGGCTCATCCTTTCTTCTCTCTCGTGGTGGGTAAGTCTGCATCAACTTGCTTTGTTCCTAGATTTATTTGCTGCATTTCTGAGGAAGAACTATCACCATATTCTTTGTTCTTCTTCAGGTACTGATCATGCTTGTTGAAAGTCTCTACTAAGGAAACTAAACCCTTGGGGATTTTGTTACCTTTTGGTTGGATTGCTCCACTATTGTCATCATAACATGGATCAACTTTTTCTGTGACTGTTTGTCGTGGTGGTGATTCACTCCCTTCAACATGCAGACATGCAGATGTTTGTTCAGGGACTCTGGGTGGTAGACCATCTCCACTTTATAGTTTCCTTGTCTGAATATGGACGGTGGTCTATCCGGATTCAATAGTACAGCTGTGACTACCAAAGAATCTGCCTTGGAGTTTTGATTTATTGGAATGAAGTCAATAGAGAAGGCTGCAAAATCGAATGTGGTGGAAAGCACTTTATCTCTGTAATGCTCCAGCTTATCTCTTTTGACTTGACTTTGCCCTCGAACCTACTTTACTAGAAGTTCAACATCTCCTTGGGCTTTGAGGAGTCTTACTCCTTTCTTTTTAGCTTGCTCCATTCCTAGAAGCAATGCTTCATACTCCGCCGTATGATTGGTGTTCTCGAACATCAGCTTGTGGGAGTATGGAAATACCTCATGATCTGGAGATATTAGTAGAGCGCCAACTCCTGATCCAAAAGAACAACATGTGCCTTTAAACTCCAGAGTCCAAACTTTTCTTCTTCTTTTGTTGGCTCTGCTCTAGTCGAAGTTCTTGCTCTAGAATGTCTTTATCCGTTTCCAAGAAATAGACCCCACGATCAGATTCTGAAAAGAATTTGAGATCTAGGATCCTCAGATTTTGTAACCGTGTACCTAGACTTATTTTTCGGCTCCAGCTTATGGTTAAGCCCTTTGATAGGAATATGCGCACAGGACCAATCCATCTTTACTTCTCCTCCTAGTTCTTTGCAGAAGTTTCTGCTCAGCAACATCCCGTAGGAGACAGGAATATCTGCAACTAGAATTGTCATCTTTAATCTTTTGTCAGGAAAAGCTGCCAGAACAGCTTGTGCATCTTTGATTTGTCCGATTAAAGGGACTTGTCTCTCCATGGAGTAACACCTTTTTATGGTCTTTGTCAGGGTAAGCCCAAGAGCATCTGCAACTTTAGCTGGCATGACATTGTTAGAAGCACCCGAATCTAGAATGCAATTGCTTAACTTGAAACCATTAAGCAATAAGGAGACATAGAAAGGTTCCACCCTTTCAGAAGATGGTGAGGGTTTAACAACTGCAGTGTTGTTTTGTGGAGGAGTATCTTTGGGCTTAGGAAAAGGCCTTTTGATGTATTGGATTGTCCTGGTGATTGTACATATTTGACTAGCCTATTTAATCGCTTTTAGAAAAGCTCTCAGGTATTCGCTTTCGACATTTGAACTTTAGTTTTCTTGGCATGATCAATAATGTCAAAAGAAGAAATAGATTCAGATACCTGAGCCGCTTTCTGTGGTTGAGATGAAGAACTCGATGATTACTTCTCGAGCTAAGAAGAAGGCAAAGGGATGCCCTTCTTGCTCGTCTCTACTAATGCTTCAGCTTGGCGAGTTTGTGATCTTGTAAGTACTGCATATGTATGACCATGATCATCTTCATGAAGTTTCTCATCGTCATGTTCAAATTTGTAGTTCAGGTAATTAATGTTGGAGTCGCCAACAGTCCTATAAAATCATCATCCTCGAGCTGATCAGCGTCAGCTTCCTGGTCTTCTTCATTCATCTCCACATTGTTTCTAGGAGCAGCTTCAATTGCTAATCTTTGGGAACCAGCAATGCGGTTCCGGTTGTTGAAATTCCGAGCAGGGGCAGTGTTGTTGCCTTGAGCCATTTGAGCCATTTGTTTCTTCATCTGCAACATCTCATTTGCTAACTTTTGCAATAGTGAATCGGATGTAGAGGCAGAAGATGAACTTTCAGCTCTACAAGTGTTGCTCTTTATTTTTCCAAATGGCATGATGAGATCATCTTCAATTTCAACTACCATGTTTTGGGCTGCTAACAAATCAGCAGGACATGCTCTTCGCAGTTGATAGCTTACTTCAGGAAGCAAAGCATTGATGAAGAACACCTTTTGATTCTCATCATTCAGAGAAGCGTGCTTTAGAATTTTGTATAGTAATCTTTGGAATTTTGCAATAAAATCCCGCATGTGCTCATGTGGCTCCTTCTTCAACTGAGTGAGCTGAGTTATCAATGTGCTGGAATCTTCAGCTGGTTTGAATCTTTTCAGGAACGCATCCCGCATAGTAGCCCAGTTGGTTATGGTGCCAGGAGCTAGCCGGTAGAACCATTCTCCAGCTAAGTCATGCAGAGTCTCTATGAAGAGTCTAACAGATACATCTTCATGTTCGACTGCAAGCACTCCACAAGATATGAAAAACACAGCCAAGTGGTCATCTGGATTCTGCTTGCCATCTCCAAAGAATTTTGGAAAATTCTTTCTCGTCCCTTTAGGTAGATCATGCATGGAGGAGTCAGATTCAAAGGCCCAAAAGCTGCTCCCCATGGATAGGTACTATCTCGATTCTCGCATGTTGATTGGGGCACGCCTTCTCCTCAGAGTAGACTTGATGAATAATTCCAGCTGCCGGAATATGCTTTGAAGATGATCCGGATCTGGATGAGTTTGTACTCTTCTTCCTGGTGAAAGACTGGATCTGTGGCTTCTAACTTGAGGAGGGTGATTAAAATTGAATTGCTCTCTACGATCAAGAAATGATCGGTCTTCCTTGCGCCTTCACGGATCGGTGTGAATGGACGTCGGCAACCAAGTTGAGATTTGTAAAATGGGAAAACACTCGATCTTCAAATGATAAGCCTTGATCTGCAAAGAGTTGCTCCCAAATGAGTCGCCAAAAAATCACTAGATTTTCTACATAGCACAAAACCTAGGCAGTCATGAGATAAATCTCCCTCATTTACCGGTGAGGCTCCCGTGTCAGATTTGTCAATTAAAGTATGCTAATATCTAAATGGGGTTTTACTTTAACTACTCAGTTCATGAACCATAACTGAACAGCTTCGCAAAAGTAAGTTAATCAATGCTTAAAGAAAGGAAATATTTATAGAAGAAAGGAATTATATAAACACAGAGAAGAAATGGAGAAGATGTGCATCCCAATCAATAGATAGCAGAGTTGATTGCATGCACATAGAAGAAACCAATAGATATAAACACAAAATTCTAAGCAAAGGTAGCTCTAGATCTAGATCTGAAATAACACAAAGTCTATTAAAAGATCTAAGATAAAAAGCAAGAAACACAATACACCATGACACAAAGTTCTCCGAAATCTACTCCTGTATATTCCTTTGCTTCAAGTGGCTCTCAAGGGTTTCAGCACAAAGTTTGGAACACAAGGTTATTCTTACAAAATTCCAATCATTAACCCAAAGGTTCTTCCTCTACTTATAGAATGTAGAGGGGCAATTACAAGTCGGAAGCTTTTAGTTGAACTGGCACATGTGGAAGTCGGAGGAAAGAAACAACTGACAATCTCCATCTTGAATTCCTCTTTGCATGACATGCGCATGATTTCAGAATCAAAATAGAACCTTCTATTTTGCGCACGTCCGCCACCTATCTCCAAGTAGTCGTTGACTTCTTCAAGTAATGGCTTTTAAACCAATCACTTAAGTTGTATAATTTAATTGATCGCTCAATTACTTTATCGGAGGAAAGAAGGAAGAGGAAAGGCTGCAAAGCCGTGTCCTTTTCATGTCGGCATGTAGGCGATTCTTTTGCCTTTGATTCTCACCAAATTGGATCTGGGAGTAAATTGGATCTGGAAACAAGATGGAATTGGGCGCGAGCCGGATTTGGAAATAACAAGTGGATCTCGAAGCAGTGGAATTTTGCCTTCGCGTTGACTTCTCTTTTATCCTCAAGCTTTTGCGTTCTTCTCCTGTATGCATCATGCATCGCAATATGTCTGCGTAAGAATAACTCTTTATTTTTAATTGCATATGAGCAATTAAAAATTCAAAGCACTCAGGGTGAATGCAACTTCAATGAAGGCTTCAATCGAAGATGGGAGCACTTCTGCACAAGATCTTGGAAGGAATTCTCCATGTACTGACTTTTACACGGGCTGCGTTCAAAACAAGAGGATGAAGCCTTTGTGCCAAAAGCTTTTGCAACTATGAGATCTGGATCTGGATCTGCATATGGATTTGCATCTGCATCTGCATCTGGATATGGATCTGCACCTGCATAACAAACTTTGACAAGGGTGTGGATGGAAAAAGCAAATCTGGGACACCACAACTTCGAGTGTTCTTCTTTCTTGATCATAATGGAGGGATTTCTTCCTCTAGGGATGGAACATGTTTCCCATTTTCCTTGGGTATAGCCTCAGGGTTTAGACCTTGGTCCAATTCCCACTCTACCATTCTTCAACCCTATGAACTCAACGAAGTGACATGGCATCACGAATCTCATCCGGAAGAGCCCTGTACTCCTCATAGATGGTAGCAATGTTGTGGCCCACCGAATGTCATGTCTCAATCTCTAGAATGGATTCTTCCCTAGGGAGGAAGGTAGGCTGAAATGGCCTAGCAGCTCCAAAACTTGACCCTAAGGGTTGTCTCACACTATGAATTCCCAAATAACTTCCTTCTCCATTGTGGTTTTGCATGGGGATCAAATGTGTCATTCTATTTGCCAATCTATCTTTCCCTAGGGAAAACCTCTCAACCCTAGCATCATCGAAATGTATGTTCACCATTTATCTACTCCTTAGTGAAACCCTCCAGGGTTGGGAGGATCTCTGATGCCGCTTTAATGTCCCTTTCTAGGAATGAAACTAAGAATAATGGTTTGGCCACAAACCCAGATGAATCTGATCTGAAAATGCACCAACGCCCAACAAGCATTAATCTGAAAATGTGTTGGCTAGATTTTCTCATAGTTGAAAACCTAGGCATTCATGAGATAAATTTTCCTCATTCACCGGTGAGACTCCCGTAAGATTTGTCAATTAAAATATGCTAGTATCTATATGGGGTTTTACTCTAACCATGCAGCTCATGAACCATAGTTGTATAATTTTGTAGTAAGGAGTCATTAAAGAAATGAAATATCTAAAGGAGAAAATAATAAAAAAACACGGAAGAAATAGGGAAGATGTGCAACCCAATCAATAGATAACAGAGTTGATTTTATGCACATAGACAAAACCAATAGATATTAACACACGCTTATAAACAAAGGCAACTTTCAATCTAGATCTATAATAACACAAAGTTTTTAAGTAGATCCAAGACAAAAAAAGCTAGAAACAAAATGCACCGTGACACAAAGTTCTCCGGAAATCTGCTCCTTTCTATTCCTTTGCTTGAAATAGCTATCGTGGATTTCAAAGCACAAAGTCGAACACACAGAATGCACTACAAATTCTCGATCCTTAACTCAAGGTTCTTCTTCTACTTATAGAATGTAGAAGGGAAAGTACAAATGGGAAACTCAATCGAATCAAGCATGTGCAAAAGATCACTGGAAGGAAATTTTCATGCAACCTCGACTTCTACACGGGCTGCGCATTAGAAACAAGAGAATGAATCTTTTCGAATTATGGATCTTCATCTGAATCGAATCAATGATCTGGATCTATGCATGATTCTGCTGATCTTTCTCGTTCATCCCGCTTTGCCATGGCTGGAGCGATCTTTGTCTGAGCAATTCTTTTTCTTTTTATTCAGCCGAAATTCTTTACAACCGGTGCAGATCTGGAGATTTCTTCAGATTCGGAGGATATGTTCAATGTATTGGACATTGATTTAAGCTCCCTTTCTCTTATAAAAGCACCTGTAATGAATTCCTAATTAATTAATTCGCATAAAGATGGCAACCGGAACATGAACACTTGATTTTAATTATAAAAATCTGCATATATCAAGCCTATTTGCCCCAAAATTTGATGTTTTGTTTGCATGCAAAGCAAGCATGAATTTTGTCAACTTCACTTCACGAGCACTGTATCAAGATATGCGAGACAATTAATCAGACTTAATTCAAGCTTCTTCAAACCTAGGCGCCAAACTTTGAAGCCTTCCAACAGTAAAAACACCTTCTGTGCAAAATTCCTCCTTAATTGGGCGCCAAAATTGCTTGGGCTGCACTTCCTTGTTGAAGAATTAATTAATTCATTATTATGGCAGCCCATTCTTATATAACCTTCACCATTCTATAATTAATAATTGTCTCTCCTATTCCTGGCAATTAATTAATTAATTAACATGTTTTTTCTTCAATTTCGGCGCCTATTTTGTGCATGCTCATGGCTGCCATTAAATAAATTAAATTTATTTAAATTTAGCTTTCTACTTTCAGTCCACATTGACTTCACAGTGTGCTTTGACCTTATGCACCAAAAATAGGAATTAATTAATACTTTAAAAAGTTTTATTTCTCCTCAATATGGGTCGCAATTTTTTGCATGAGAGGGGGCTGCATTAAATAAATTAAATTTATTTAATTTTAGAATTCTATTTTCAATCTTCTTTATCCTTTCATCATGCATTGACTTTTCCTCATGCTTGGGCACCAAAATTGGGTGAATAAATATTATTAAATGCATTATTATTCACCCAATGTGGGTCACACTTTTTGGCAAGGGTGAATTCTATTTTAAAAAGTCAATTATTAATGGGATTATTCACCCTGCACCGCAGCTCCAAAAATCCTATGATCCACTTAAGCTGTTTGACTTTCATAATGAGATTTTTACCTTGCAAGGCGGGTAAGAAATTCCCATCAATATCTTATTTATTTCACAATGGGAATTTTCACCCTGCAAGGCAGGTAAGAAATTCCCGCCTGCCTGCTGCCTCTAATAATCCCATCATGACTTAAGTGGCTTTGCCCCCATGGGAAAAAGTACCTGCCAGCGAGTACAAAATTCTCATATGCTTCTTGCCACCAAAATCCCATCAGCTTAAAACCTTCTTTTCCCAAAAATGCAACTTGCCTGAAGAAGCTTTTTCATGCATGACTTCGTCTTTTCAGAGAGAACCAGACCTCCTGTGGCAAATTCCTTTTGGCATAACGTCCATAGATGATCTCCAGATACTCTAGGCAAGAAATCAGACTAAACCGACAAAGGAATTGACCTAGAGAAATTTCACAGAAAACAAAATGGGAAAACACCAAAAACGCAAACGCGTTGTCGAAGTCACGAGATAAAGCCCGTGGATTCATTCCTCGGTTAAAACTCTCTTGGTATATGGGAATATTGACATGTAAAACCTCAACAGGTTAAACCGAAGCACAATTTACTTCAAACGGGCTTAAAATAATTAAATAAAAAATTTCCGCAGGCAAACCCTAGCGACAGAATATAACGATTTCGGGCATCTAGGTATTTGGCGAAATTGGCTAATATGACTCTCTGGGAATATCTTGACACAATACAGACACTTTTTGGCAATTAACACACAAAACGACCCATTATTTTAAAAGAACAAAATTTTTACATAGGGTAGTCCCAAATTTCAGGGTGAAATCTGGGGACACCAAAATGACTAAAAACACAATTCAACCCTATTAGAATAATCAATAATCAGTCCTCTAGGGCAGCAAACTGTATAGGGACTTCACATCAACATATAACCATGCAATAAGAGCTAAAAATGCTTCCAAATAATTAATTCAACCATGACAATATTTATCAATCCAAATTATATCAAAATAATAGAGAAAGTAAGTGATCACACCCAGCTGTAATTATTTTTATGACAAAGAAGCAGTACAACCAAAACCAAGGGCTGGAAATAGCTCATAAATCACTCCAAAAATCACCAACAATGAGAATTCATGAGGAACAAGTTCATAACCTCAAAATGTCCAAGAGTGCCCTAGATGGTACCAAACCCTTCACCCAAGCAAGTCACCTAGGGTTAGAAGGGAAGAAACAAACATGAAATCCTCCTTAAAGCTCACTTGTGACTTCCGAGTGAAGCCACCAATGCACACAAGAGGGTTTTCGTCCCCAAGTGTGATCCTATTGAAGGTTTTTCGTCCTCAATAGGTGACCAAGGAAGGGGTTTCGTCCTTCAATGGCAAGAAGAGAAGCTACACTAGCTCCAAATCCCAAGTAAATGTCAAATGATGAATAATAATGATATGATGATCCTCCTCCTCCATTCGAACCTCCTTAAGTACCCTTCTTTGGCGCCAAGGATGAATTAGAAGATCAATCTTCATGACTGACCTCTTAATGAAGGGGGAAGTGCACTTTTTAATCTTCACTTGGCCTCCAAGAAGACCGACCTCATGTGGAGAAGATAGAAATTCCATCACCTAGTCGAATCACTCCAAGCCATAATTAGTAATCAAATAAATAAGGAAAATATAATCACTTACAATTATGGCAATGTTCACCTCCCTTGCTTTCCTTCCTTGAAGCCCACAGAAGGTGGAATGGGCCCAAGGGCTTCATAGTAACTAGCTTGGAAAAGGGGACATTACACGGCCGGTAGTCATTAATAGCCCCACTATGCTCACCATTTCCATTTCTTTACCATCACATCCAACCCCCATCTTCACATTATCTTTATAATTCGATTGTCTCGATCTGACCTTGGGAAGTCGAGTGCACAAGTTAAACATGTCATTTTTCTCGTACATTCTCCACTTCCTCTTAATTGTTCCACACCTTCAATCGCTTATGAGTAAAGGAATTATGTTCCTTGTCGACAACCACCTTATTGTTCTTAAGATCTTTGTAAGCCCTTATGGAAAAATCATTGTGCTCCATAAATATGCAAAAAAATCCACAACATTTAGCATGGGGTCCTATTCATTGCTGAAATTGATGAATTGAGGGGAATTGTTTTCCCTTTGATTGCATGGTCATCAAACCAATATACTTGATATCTTCCTTGTCTGAAAACAAATTGTAGTTCACTTTGCTAATTTTAACATCCAAAATTGAACTTGCTGAGATATAGAGGAAAACTCTTCTTGGTCAATGTATACTCAACGGAGCTAGGAGTTTGACTATTTGAAATATTGTCATATGTTTTCCTTGATATCGATGGTGAATTGTTGAAGGTTTGGCTTCATATGTCTATATCAATGAAAATCAAGACAGGAAAATGTTGTAATCCTCCACTTTCTAATGCAATAGACCATTGTTGGCTTCTCATTGATACTTTGAGTATCCAATTCTAAAATATTCTTCTATCCCCATTGTTTAATCTTAAAATGCCTTGTTTGATGTTCAAATTGACCTTGGCTAGTGTGGTCATTGTTGGCTCAAGCAGGCATCGTAAGTTGACATAAAGAGTGAGATGAAAAAATTCAATATGAAGGTACACCCTTCAATCTGCATTTTGGGAAACCATTAATCATAGGGACTCAATTCTAAATTGGTCCGTTATTTGAACTTGAAACTTGGTGACCATAGTATTCGATTGCTTAGTGTTCTCCAAGTGCTTTCTAATAAGACTTTCACCTAAGTTTATAATTTGCAGTTGCACAATTTATATCTCATATGATTCACTACTTGGATAAATTCATTAATATATTTCTAATTCCAATGTGCATGAAAGATCCCAAACCCCTTTGCCTGAATATATAAAGTTTTTATGGATTGCTTAGGCTTGGAACTATACTTGGTAATGTCAAAAGAAACCATAGAACACCATTCTCATATTGCACAAACAAATTAAATAAAACAAACCTTGCAAGCCGGATAAATACAAAAAATGTGCCTAGGGTTTAAACAAGCAGATTTCTTCACAAATAATTCAGCCATGAATTTAATATTGATTTATAATGGCAAATATTTACGGCAAAACAACCAGAAGTCTGCAAATGGATTGATAACAAAATATTGCCCAAAACCCTTATAATTTATTCAAACCAAATCGATTTGATATATATTTGAGGCTGGAAGATACAATAATAAACTAGCATGAAAAATACCTCAGATACTGCATAAAACAACTGTAGAATAAGTCGCCCCACTCTGAAGTTGTCTGAATGCCCACTGCTGCAATTTATTTCTCTTTTTGATACTGCTGAAATGATAAATAACCTGTGAATACAATGAAGTTCCCTGAATAGAAACTCCTCTCACTTCTCCTGGGGTTTCCGTCCACAAGAGGAATAATCCAGAGGGTTTTCGTCCTTGGATTTTGTCTGCAAAGCTTTAGAGCCAATTGCTGGGAAGAAAAATAATAATAATTTGGAATGCATCCAACACAAGTCACACTTTTCCCTTTATAAGCCAAAACCTCTCCAAAATGCAAGTCGCACTTTTCCCAAGGGATATAATTTATTTTTAATTAATTTTTCCCATTCCCAAGGCAAGTCGCACTTTTTGCCTAGGAAAGCACATTAAATAATGTATTAATTTATTTCCATGTACTTTCCCAAGTCAAAGTCACTTTTTAAGTCTATTAATTCATTATATATGCTTTCAACGATATTTTATTTATTTATTTCAGCACCATATAATAAAGTTAATAAACTTAAGTCACCCTTGAACTCCCCCTTTGGCCGTTGGGTAGACAAAAAGGGCCAAAGGTCTTCTAACAAACTATTCGAGAAAGAGGGACATTACAGTCCTCCCTTCCCGAGATTGCTTGTCCCCAAGCAATCTAAAGGCTGGATGTTGTAATATAGACTCACCTTCCCATGTAGCATCCTCTATTGGCAACTCTTTCCACCTCACCAGGAACTCCTGAATAACTCTATTCCTCAATCTCCTCTCTCGGCTATCCAAGATCTCCTCTGGCACTAAATCCAACCTCCCTTCCTCATCCAAAGGTGGTAACTCTGCAGAAGAAACAATGTGCTGCCCCAAAGCCTTTTTCAAGCAAGATACATGAAAGACATTGTGTATCTTACTCTCAGAAGGTAATTCCAACTCATATGCTACCTCACCAACTCTCCTCAACACCCTGTATGGTCCATAGAATCGAGGCTTGAGCTTTTCAGCTCCACTCTTCTTGAGAGTGCTCTGTCTGTATGGCTGAAGACGCAGAAATACCATGTCTCCTACCTCAAATGCTCTCTCTACCCTGTGCCTATCTGCATACATCTTCTGCTGATTCTGGGCCCGTTGAATATTATCCTTAAGTACCTTAAGGATGTCTTGACTATCCTGTAAACTCTCCTGAGCCTTGGGAGCTCTACTATCCCCAAAAGCCAAATCAACAAAAGATCTTGCATCATATCCATACAATGCTCGGAATGGAGTCATACCAATAGACATATGGTAAGTAGTGTTATAGCAATACTCACATAAATATAGCCACCTTACCCATGCCTTTTGTCTGTCCTGCAACATAGTTACGCAGATAACCCTCTATCCATTTGTTTACAATCTTCGTTTGTCCATCAATCTGAGGGTGATAACTAGTGCTTGGAGTCAACTCAGTGTGAACCAAATGGAAAAGTTCTTGCCAAAATATGCTCAAAAACCTGTTATCCCGATCACTGACATGTTCTTCGAAGTCCATGCAACCTGAATACCTGACGGAAGAACAAATCAGCCACATGTGGTGCCTTAAAGCTAGTAGGGACGGCAAAAAAGTGTGCATATTTTGTCAATCGGTCAACTACCGCATAAATGCGATCATTCCCTTGCACTACGGGAAGACCTGTAATGAAATCCATCGAAATACTCTCCCACTTCTGCTCCGGAATCGGCAATGGTTGTAACAAACCTGCTGGGAAAGTATGCTCTGACTTGTTCTGCTGACAAGTCATACACTCACGGACATGGCGCAAGACATCATCCTTGAGACCCTTCCAAGAGAATCTCTCTCTAATCTTCCTGTATGTTTTAAAGTACCTGGATGTCCTGCAAGTGGTGCATCATGGAAGGCATGCATAATCTTCTCCTTAAGCTCAAATTCAGGAACTAGGTAAATTCTGCCCTTATACAAAATCAAATCAGCTATTACCTTATATCGGCCATCCTGAATTTTTCCATCCATAATGTCACATGCCCAAGTATTTTTGGAATACTCAACTAATAGTTGAGATTTCCAATCTGCTGAAATCTCGCTCAAAGAACATAGGGCAGCGAGATGGGGTTTCCTGGAAAGTGCATCAGCCACTATATTCTTCGTCCCCTTGACATACTCAATGTCAAAATCATATGCTTGGATTCTGCTGACCCATTTTTGTTGCCTCTCATTGAGCTCCTTCTGTTCCAGGAAATATTTCAGGCTGTTGTGGTCGGTCCTCACCACAAATTTCCCACCTACTAAGTATTGTCTGAACTTTGCCAAAGCATGCATAATGGCAAGCATCTCCTTATCATAGGTGGAGTACAACCTCTCATTATCTCTCAACTTCCTACTCTCGTAGGCAATAGGATGGCGATCCTGCATAAGAACTGCACCAATCCCCAATCCCGAAGCATCACATTCCAAAATGAAGGGCCGTGAGAAATCTGGAAGAGCCAAAACTGGACAGTGCTCATAGTTACCTTGAGCCTCTCAAATATTACCTGTGCCTCATCTGTCCATCTGAATGCCCCCTTCCGTGTAAGATCTGTCAACGGAGCTACAAGCTGAGAATAGCCCTTCACGAACCTCCTGTAATAACCACATAACCCCAAGAATCCACGCAAATCAGAGATATTCCTGGGTGGTGGCCAATCCTGCATTGCCTGTATCTTCTCCTAATGAACCTTGACCCCGTTGGCCCCAATGACGTGCCCAAGATACAATATCTCAGTAAGTCCAAATTCGCACTTGGACATCTTAGCAAATAAAGACTGAGTCTCCATTATGCTAAGTACCTCATCAAGATGCCTCAAATGCTCATCCCATGTCATGCTATATATCAAAATATCATCAAAGAAGACCAACACAAACTTCCTCAACTACTGTTGAAGAGATGGTTCATACATGACTGAAATGTAGCAGGTGCATTGGTGAGTCCAAATGGCATCACCAAGAACTCATAGTGCCCGTAGTGACACCTGAAAGGTTGTCTTGTGAATGTCCTCATCCCGAACATGAATCTGATGGTATCCTGATCGAAGATCAATCTTCAAAAAATAGATAGCTCCATGCAACTCGTCTAAAAGCTCATCTATGCGAGGAATAGGATACCTGTTCTTTATGGTTTTCTTGTTTAGTGCACGGTAGTCAATGCACATCCTCATGGTCCCATCCTTCTTCACCAAAACAACTGAAGAAGCAAAGGGACTAGAACTAGGACGGATGTGTCCCATCTCCAAGAGCTCTCTAATGGCCTTCTCTATCTCATCCTTATATGTCTTAGGATGGCGATAAGGCGTAGTCATCACAGGTTTAGCACCCTCCTCAAGCTCTATAACATGCTCAAACCCTCTATCTGGTGGTCTACCTGGAGGAATGTCACCAAACATTGGGCCGTGCTTATCCAGTATGGACTGGATGTCTATATGAAAGGGCTGCTCACTATCTGAAGAAGATTTGGATGAAATGAAACATTGGGCTGCCCATGCAACCTCTCCATGTTTGACTATAGATTCCATCCTGCGTGCTGAAACAACTCTAGGCCCACCGTCAGAAAGAGCCCGAAGCACAATCTTCTTCCTATCCACCATAAACTCCAACTCCATCCTCCGGAAGTCCTGCACATATCTGCCAAGGGACTGCAACCACTGAATACCCAAGACTGTATCAATCTCACCAAGTCCAATAACATAGAAGTCATCGGTCAATGTGTAGTCCCCCATCTGAATACTAAGCCGCGGAATCCTCTTAGTGCAACTAATAGCAAACCCATCTGCTACTCGTACACTAAACCCCTCAAAATCCTCAACCTGTAATCCTCGCTTCGCAGCCAACCCCTCATCAATGAAGTTGTGCGTAGCTCCACTGTCAACCAAACAAACAATCCGCTGTCCCTTAAGCACTCCCTTCAGCCAAAAGGGATGGTACCTAGGAACTCCTGAGAGTGTAGCAATAGTGACATTGGATGAATCCAATGCCTCACTCTCTCCAAGCTCTACTTGGGCTGCTCCCCTGTGCATCATGGCCACTGTCCTCACCCTCTGCATCTGTATCCGGTGAGTGGTCATCATCCTCATTTGAAATCACCTCAATGAGATGCACCTTGCCTTTACCAAGGCAACGATGTCCAGGCTCCCAATGATCTTTGCAATGAAAGCAAAGCTTCTTCCTCCTCAACTCATTACGAGTTTCTGATCTCGCCTTAGAAGAAGGTGCACTCTTCTGCTGACTAGAAGAGCACTGGAATGGCCTAGAACTCGTGGGAAACTTCTTATTGGGCTGATAAGAAGTGGGGGATGTGTCCAAGTCCAATGTCGTCTGAATGGCATCATGCAGTGTCCTAGGCTTAAGAGCCTTCACCAAACCCCTCAATCTGTCATGAAGTCCCTCAATAAATAGCATCACCACACATCTCTCAGGCATCTCTGGCACCATCACAGCTATACGTTGGAATTCATTGATGTATGAATCAAGGTGCCCCTCTCCAAGTCAAGCCGTGTCAAGTCCTGTGATAAAGCTCCATCCTTGCGATCAAATCTCGCAATCAACCTCTCACTGAAGTCCCTGTATGACCACAGAAGATCATGATTACGTAACTAACCCATGGTGCCACCAATCATAAGCCACACCCTCAAGGTGTAAAGTAGCGAACTGTATAGCCTCTTGTTCCCTCATTGGTTTGAGGGTAAGATAGGTGTCGAGCTTGTGTATCCAAGCCCTGACACTGATCTTTTTGCTACCATCAAAAGTGGAGAGGGTTACCTTATTGGTAACCTGCTTCAATTCCCTATTTTGTTGCACTCTAGGCCTCCTATCCTGTCCAGCCCTCATGTTATCTCTCCTCTGAGCACAATACTGCGGGAGGGGAAAGACGTCCCTCACATGCTGCGGCAAACTCCTCCACTCATCACTGACTGCCATAATAGTATCCGGAAAAGCTACTTCTTCCGGCCACACCTCAATCTCTGGTGGATCATCTCTAGGTAGGAAGTTAGGCTGCATAGGCCTATCTGCAGTCCGGGTAGGCCTCCTCTCATCTGTATGAGTGTGCCTCCTCTCACGGTGTGGCGATCCCCTAACACTTCCGATTTCTGAAGGTGATCTGTTGTGATCCCTGTAACTACTGGCAACTGATACGGATCTATCCCTTCTGCCATGTCTGTCCCGCGGCCTATCCAATGCCAACCTGTCCAAGGTAGAGCCCATGCGCTCCATAGTCTGTAACAACTGCCTCTAAGTGGCTGCCATATCCCTAATGAAGTCTCTATCTGGATCTGCATGCTCATCCCGAGGAGGACTCTCTTGTCTATCACCCATAAAATCCATTTTGTCACCTCCTACAATACCAGCTTCGAGTCGTGCTCGCTTGCGGTGTAGTATCTGTGTGGACCGACCTCTCTATGTTGCATTCAAAGCTGATTTTTTTAATATACTCTCTGCTTCCTTCCCACACAAGCTGGGAGGATACACTGCTCTGATACCACTGAAAGATCCCAAACCCCTTTGCCTGATTTTTTTTTTTATATAGATTGCTCAGGCTTGGAACTATACTTTGGTAATGTCAAAAGAAACCATAGAACACCATTCTCATACTGCACAAACAAATTAAATAAAACAGACCTGTAAGTTTGATAAATATAGAAAAATGCGCCTAGGGTTTAAAAAGGCAGATTTCTTCACAAATAATTCAGCCGTGAATTTAATATTGATTTATAATGGCAAATATTTACGGCAAAACAACCAGAAGTCTGCAAATGGATTGATAACAAAATATTGCCCAAAACCCTGCTGGAATTTATTCAAACCAAATCAATTTGATATATATTTGAGGTTGGAAGATACAAAATAAACTAGCATGAAAAATATCTCAAATCTTTGCATAAAAGAACTGTAGAATAAGTTGCCCCACTCTAGAAGTTGTCTGAATGCCCACTGCTGCAATTTATTTCTCTTTCTGATCTTTGTTGAAATGATAAATAACCTATGAATACAATGAAGTTCCCTGAATAGAAACTCCTCTCACTTCTCCTAGGGTTTCCGTCCACAAGAGGAATAATCCAAAGGGTTTTCATCCTTGGATTTTGTCTGCAAAGCTTCAAAGCCAACTGCCGGGAAGAAAAATAATAATCTGGAATGCATCCAACACAAGTCGCACTTTTCCCTTTATAAGCCAAAAACCTCTCCAAAATGCAAGTCACACTTTTCCCAAGGGATATAATTAATTTTTCCCATTCCCAAGGCAAGTCGCACTTTTTGCCTAGGAAAGCACATTAAATAATGTATTAATTTATTTCCATGTACTTTCCCAAGTCAAAGTCACTTTTTAAGTCTATTAATTCATTATATATGCTTTTAGTGATATTTTATTTATTTATTTATTTATTTCCAGCACCATATAATAAAGTTAATAAACTTAAGTCACCCTTGAACTCCCCCTTTGGCCGTCGGGTAGACAAAAAGGGCCAAAGGTCTTCTAACAAACTATTCGAGAAGGAGGGACATTACATTGCACATGACTGAAATGCTCAAAATAAACTTCTGAAATTGCTGAAATTAAGTTCACAATTGGCAACTTATGTGCTGAAAACAATGGAAATACTTCGATGAAATATAGAAAATCACACACACACACACACACACAAGACATCACATTTATGTGTAGAAAACCATCTTGTGGTGGAAAAAAGTCCAATAGTAACTAGAATATTCCTCTGTAGAAGGACTGTAAAAGTGACGGGAATGGCAACAAATGGCTAGAGTGGAAATGAACTGACTTCCAAGGTCTGGCTTGGTCTTCAAACTTATCACCTCATCAGCTCCCATTGTTGAGTGAATAGGCACCAAGTGGTACTGTCCATTTGTCATATTTGTACCTGTGGCTAAAATGACTTGTCCATTACTTATCATGACTCCCTATTGGGGAGGTTTTTAGTTTCAAAATACCTATAGTATGAAGACGAGGAAATTTATTTTTCACACATTCTACAGATGATTTGATATGGATCAATGAGAAAAAAAGGGGAAAAGGTGCTCAAGTATAGGTAAACATGTTTCCCATTTTTTAGGGACCTAGGATTGGAATTTTCAATTCAAGTTGGCCGGTTTGATAGTTTTTGATATTCCAATCAATAGTGAGCCCTGTGCAAATATTTCATTTGGACGTTATGGATTTCTAGGCTATGGTTGACAAAAATAAGTTCTGGTTCCAAGTAGACATGACTCACAAGGAAAACAAATCAAATAACAACAAAATCTACTTTTTTAATCATATGTGTAAAAGTAATTGAAGCACTACTAGGTACATAGGAGAAAAGACAAGAAACCAATGTAACCAACAAAAAGTTATTTACCTTCCAAAGAACTGAAGAAGTATCCATAAAATATATCCTTAGAAGCATTTATGAGGGCATAGGGAATGTAAGGAGAAGCAAACATAGTTGTTGTAGTCTTTCTGTAATTTGAAGTCACAATGTATCTCAGTAATAACGTCCCAAAAGGAATACGGAGGTTCCTGGTTTCCTAGTTGAATTTCTTACCCCTACATGGTTTTCTTCACATAAATATTTTTGTTTCATGTGTGGATGCTCGACTGCTCAAGGCTCTGTTCTTTATTTTCTGTAGTCATTTTGCCGCACACAGAAAGTTAGGAAGTGCGGTCTTCTATGACATTCAGATCATCACACAATGCATATGCTTGGTCTACTGATCGTTGGATTTTTTTGTATTTTTGGCAAATATGTATATGCATTTACTCTATATATACCCATGTTTAAGATTTTAGTTTCCTGTTATTTCTGCTAGTCCTGTGGGGAGAATGTATAAATTTTACTTGAATACATTGTACCAACATATTCATGAATCTATTCCAGGTCTGTACATTATTTGTCTCTGATCAAATTGAAGCAAGGAAAGTTGCTTTGGATGATCAGAAAGAAGAAACATCTCATGCAATTATTATTGATGGAAAGTCGCTTGGGTTTGTTCTTTCAGACAATAACCTGAAGAAGAAATTTCTAATATTAGCCCTCCAATGCAATTCTGTGATCTGTTGTCGGGTTTCTCCTAAACAGAAAGCACTTGTCACAGAGCTTGTTCGTGAAGATGGAGGTAAAATTTGTCTATCTATCGGTGATGGTGCAAATGATGTTGGTATGATTCAGAAAGCGAACATTGGTGTTGGAATTAGTGGTGTTGAAGGACAGCAGGTTCTTTCTTATCTCATATAATTTAATCAATTACTTTCATTTCGCCATAGATAATGGTAGAAGATCCATATTCATATAGGTTTAATGGATTACTTTCATTTTGTCATAGATTACTTGAACAAAAATTAGTTTAATCATCCATATTTATTTGAAGAAAAGTTTTAACAATCAATTTTAAATTTAGAAGCAATTCAATGTATAGCTCTTCTACCTTTTGGGAAATGTAATTTTTCTCAAGATGCAGTAGTATTTATTGAGGTATGGATGGCATTCCACTGTGATATGAGTGGAATTGACACAATGAGTGATAAAAACTCGATACAAATTTTATTTTATCTTTCAGGCAACTATGGCAGCAGATTTTTCCATGGCACAGTTCCACTTTCTTGAACGCCTCCTTTTGGTTCATGGTGGCTGGTGTTATACTCGGATCTCATTCATGGTATATACAAATACCAGTTTTGAATGAATTCTTGCTTCTGATAAGCACATTGTGCTACAAGTCATGGAAATTTTTTTGTTAGAAATTGTGAGTTAGATTAGTTGTCAACACTCAGTAGAATTTCACCTACTCAATCATTTTTCTTGCAGATAAAATACTTCTTCTACAAGAACATCATATTTGGGTTTTCGATTTTCCTCTGTAATGCATTGACCACGTTCTCAGGACAGTCAGTGTATGCAGATTGGTTTTTATCGTTGTACAATGTACTCTTTACAGCATTTCCTGTTGGTGTGGTGGCTATTTTTGATCAAGATATGAAGTCAAATTATCGGTTACAGTTTCCACCTCTGTATGGGCAGGTAAATTTTCAGTGCTGATCAGGATAGTTTGAAACAGAACATGTTTTAAAGTTTTTGACCTCGGCTATACTTCAAATATGAGGTTCTGAGAGCTTCCATTTTTGTATTCTCTTTTGAACATTACTTTATCAAACTATGATATCATTTACTTTGTGTAAAGTAGGATATTTTTATAAAAGCTAAACTATATATTTTAAAATTATTTTGGTCTTGCATCTTAAACTGTCTGTATGGAAGAACTCTTCTACTTTATTTGTAATCATAATTGCATGTGTAGGGCCAAAGAAATCAATCCTTCACTGCCTGGAAAATAAGTTGGTGGTTCATCAATGGTATTATTCAGGCAAGCACTGAGCTTATAATAACTCACAACAAATGGCACAGCATTCCAGACAAGCAATAAATAACAATTCTGAATTTATTTTTAAATGCTTGTCACATGTAATTTTCCCCATTTAAAATTTTTCTTTTGTTTTCTTGGTTGCAATCTTTACTTTCTAGTGTTCTCTTAGATGCTAATTGAGCCTGTTTTTATGGCAGGCACTTATCAGTTTTTCTGTCATTCTTCTCAGCTATTCAAAGTATTCTGATCGGGAAAATGGCCAAATGGTTGATATATACTCTGTTGGTACAACAATGTTCACCTCCATTGTACTCATTGTGAATCTCCAGATGGCAATTGCAATCCAGGTGTCCTATTTTCTTTATCTGAATTTTGAAATAACATCAAAATAATTTTAACATCTAGTATTATTGATATAATATAAAGAGAGAACCTTGAAATATTTAACTAGAATACCATGGTTAACATGTTTAACAGACTTCTTAGTCTTGTAATTTGCACTTAAGTTGATACTTCGATATTAGATTTGTAATTGTCATTAATATGTTTTCTTAGTTCTATCTTTCTAGGTAATGGGGAACTACTTAAGATGGCAAATGGATGTCTAGGATTCCTTCTATTTTAAGGTCATCTCATAGTGTGGGAACCGAATTTTATAAGTTGGTAGAATTCTCTGTTTTAGAAGCAACTTCTGTCTCTTCCAATCTGTGGTTAGAAGTCCTTTCTTCTCATCCCACTCCATCTTGAGTCATGTCAGATTGGTAGAACTTATGAACTTCTCTAATATCTCCCTCTAATCTTCTGATTAACCAAATCACTTTTGAAAAAGGTAGTATAACATGTCTGTCTCATTGGATCCAATGTTATGATTTATCTCTGCATTTGTCTTGTCAGATGTCAGGCTTCCATTCTCTAGTGAAGGTCACCATCATTTTATGTGCAAGGTGCAATTGCATTCCCTTCAATAGTCCCATCACATCTGTATTGGTGTCAGAAATTTAAAGTCATTAACCTTTAGTGTTATTTTATTCTCATTCAGTATTGCCTACGTGTAATAAAAATACTAGCGTAAAATGAATATATTCTCCAGATAGCAACAGTAATTCAATCGACTTGTACACAATGTTCAAAATAACAACATCGAAGAGGGAACATTCTTCAAAATAATAGAAGTAGTTCAATCCAATATGGAAACATTAATGTAGAATATAGCATATCTCATATATAAGTGATGATCTGAGGTTGAAAATATCAGAAGTATGAATCCAGTGCAGTAAAAACTCCAGAAAGCGGAAATTTAAACATTGAAGAGATAATTCTATGACTGATTCCCTACAGTGGACTGCTTATCTGTAGCTAACATTAGGTTGGGGCATTCTCATAGTCCTAATGGAGAGGACTGCATTGATGTATCAATTCTAGAATCTACTATTGACTAGTCTAAGGCTGTGTGCACCATATTAGGAATACTCGCCAAATCCAAATACTCGGCAGACCCCAAAAAAACTCGGCAATATTCGGCCAATACTCGGGAATACTCGGCAACTTAAAAAATACTCAATTTTTTAAAAAAACATAAATTTTAAGCAACACATAGCTACAAAATGTATCAAATGAGCCCATAAAATGTTGGAGAAGTGTTTTCTATTAGATTTGAATACAAATACAATACAAAATCGCATCATCATGCGAATACAACAACCGGCTGATAAGTAATATGAATTTATGATGATTGACATTGAAAAATATCATCATAAATTTCATATCTATGCAAGTTACAATATACAATAAATTACATTTTCCTCTTCCCCAATCTAGAGAAATATTGGGGAGAGGGTCTAGTGCCTCTACTAGTCCCCACACTCGGCTGTGTCTCCACGCTCCTCCTAGAAGGCTGTGAATCTGGCTCGATCCTGGAACTAGATGGTGGTGTTGGTGGCTCCTCTGTTGCATGTTGGAGATCACCTCCAAAGATGTCATCCAATCCAATATCTCCTCGAGTCCTGCTAGTGCTTCTCCCTCCATAGCCTCCCTCTCAAAAGAAGCAATCTTGTCCGCTGTGAACACAGGGTTTTCCTCTTCTTGCCCAGTCCACTCACTGTATGGATCTATCTCATCCAAATCAATGAGCTCCTCTGATGTGGCCTCAACTTTTTTTGTGCGAAGCCGGAGATTGTATTGCACAAAAACCAAGTCGTTGAGCCTTTTTTGAGTCAACTTGTTGCGCTTCTTCGTGTGATTATCATTGAACAAAAAAAACTCTTAAAATAGCAAAAAAACCTACGCATCTGTTGATATGTGAAGTCAACATTTGAATAAGCAGGTTGCGACCAAGCTGGCAGGTGGGACGATTAGTCCGAGCACGGGAGAATACTCGTCGAGTTTTGGCGAGTACTCGCCGAGTTTTGGAAAGCTATCTAGTATTTTTAATTACTAATCTATCTATAGGCGATCAAAGCCCATGATTCTTTCGAGAGGATTAAGAAGTTGCTTGGTCCAAAAAGGTGCAAAAATGGATTTTATGAAAATAAGAAAAATATTGCCATCAATGCGTAGAGCTCGAGAAAATATGCACTTTTAGAGAAAACGGCACCTGAAACGGAGCCACAGAATGAAAGTTATGGCACATGCAAGTTTTTGCTGCTACATCTTCCCGGACCCTTTCCAAAAATGGCAAATTTTATTCTATGCTTGTGTTTTCTTCACCAAAAATCCAAAAAAGGAAAGAAATGCTGTCTTTGGCGAGTTTTCTGGCGGTTTATTCATTTTGCATGGTTTTTGGCGAGTTTTTAATAACTCGGCGAGTTTTTGGCGAGTATTCCAACTATGGTGTGCACCACATGGATACTCCATAACCTTACATTACATATGATGACAAGAGAACTACAAGTGTAACATGCCCTCCCCTTTAAAAAAGCATTTACTTCAGCATTTAAATAATCCTGATGTTTCTGCAAAAGTTCTCTCTTAAGTCATGTCTTTATATGATAGGTTCTGCTATTTGATGGCACACTCGGATATTGCTCTATTTTGCACTTTTTTCAGTCTTTGATCAATAATAGCTTCAAAGTCCATGATAATTCTTCCTTCTCAATCCAACTCTAGAAGCTTGGTTTAGACCAATATTTTATCCCCTGACAACCTTTATCAAGAATGACGGTTGAAATAGTGGATGAATTTTTGACGATGGAAATAGCTCCAATTTGTGAGCATTGTTGTTGTGTAGAATCTTATGTGGGAACTTGGATGCCATAATGTCCCCTTTTCCAAGTTAGTTGACTACGAAGACCTTGGGCCCATTCCACTTCCCGTGGGCCTTAGGGAGGGAAGCAAGGGAGGTGAAACATTGCCATAATTGTGAAGGATGACTTGACAAACAAAGCAAGAAGAACTTCTATTTTTGTCTTCATGAGGTTGGTCTTCTCCTACATTACGTTGGTGATAGAAAGTGCTCTTTTCCTTCATAATGAGGTCGGTCTTGTGGAAAACATATGTTGAAGATAAAGGAGAAATAACTCTCCCAAGGAGGTCGGTCCTCCAACAAAGAGCATGCATTGAAGTTGGTGCCACATAGAGGATATATAAGGAGATCATTTGGCTTGAGAAGGCATGCATCATTCATCATTGATATTTTCTTGAAGTTGGAGCTTGTGAAGCTTCTCTCTCTTGCCTTGAAAGACGAAACCCTTTCTTGGCCTTGTTTGAGGATGAAAACCCTCATTCATCTTGGGGTGATCTCACAAGGAGATCACAAGTGAGCTACTAAGGAGATTTCTTGTGCAATTCCTTCATTTCCAGCCCTAGGCGACTTGCTTGGGTATTGTGTTTGGTGCCTTCTAGGGCACATCTTGGCATTTTGAGTTGATGTAATTGTTCCTCATAATTTATGAGGCTGGATCTACACTTTGGAGTGATTTTTGGGATTCATTAATCATTATTTCCAGCCCTGTGTGTTGGCTGTACTTCTGTTGTTAAGAAATTAATTACAGCTGTGATTTATCTCCTCATTTCTCATTTATTTTGGAGTGTATTGGCTGGATAAATATTTCCATGGTTGAATAAAATATTTGGAAGCATTCTATGTCATTTTCAGCTTGTGTTGCATGGGAATTGATGCCATTGAAGTGCCATTACAGTTTGCTGCCCTAGGAGAATAAATATTGGTTCGCAGCTAGGGTTTGTGTGGAATCATTGTTGGCTGTCATCACAATTCAGTTGTCATAAAAAATTCAGATTTCTTCTTGTTGCTAATTGCATTTTCAGTTTGTTTCCATAAGGGTTTGAAGTAATTTTTTGAGTGGCTGTCATAAACATCAGAGTTCATTGGTTGGGGTTTGAGCCCAAACCCTTATTTTCCATTTGATGTCCTAAAAGGGACATTACAGTGGTATCGAGCCCAAGATCTTGCCACCTGAGGGTTATCCATGCAAGAAGATCACAAGGAGTACATTTGCTATCAAAGGAAGGGTAAGAAGAATTCAGGGCAGCCACTTGAGATGGATAGTATGGGCCACAAAGATTCCAAAGAAGCTGAGTTGAGCAGACTTTGTGATAATGTTAGGGTTGAGGGTTTTCCCTAGGGCAAGAAAGATTGGTGAATAGGATGGCAGAGTTGATCCATGCTATGCAAAATCTAAATCGTGAAGGAAGCTCTTCAAGGGAAAGCAATAATATTCAACCACCAAGAATCGTGAGTGATTCTTCATCTAGGTCATTCTAGCCTACCTTCCTCCCAAGAAAGGAAGTCATTCCATGGTTGAAACCTCTGTTTCAAAATCACAATTTATTGGCGATAAATCGTTTGCCTTCATCAAAACGATTAAACTTCTGAAAAATCACGATTTTTGTTATCACGATAAATCGCCAATTAATCGCAATAAAATATCCTGCAAAATAGTTGAAAATCGTGGCTAAAATCGGCGAAAATCGTGGGGAAAAACGCGGCCTAGGGTTTAACACAAAAATAGACCAAATCGATTTGTTTTTTATCTTGTTTTCTCTTTCCACGAACTCGTTTTTTATGCTGCGACTTGCATTTACTCAATCTGTGTTCATTCGACGTCGGTAGGAGGGCATTCATGTGGGAGGGCATGCAAGTTCAATTCGCGGCGATGTTCGTGGTAGGTTTGTGGCCATTACGTGCCCATTTTCCAACAATTCGTTTGGGCAATTCCATGCCCATTTCGTGCTCATTTCAACAGTTCGTGGCATCATGCCCTAGTAGGTATTAATCGTAAATACTAAATATAGTAATATTAAATTATTACGGTAAAAAAATAAAAATACGTATATTAATATTAATACTTGTATAATATATATTATAAATAGTAAATATTGTAAGTGTATACTTTATACGGTGTATAGTGTATACTACTGTATATTAATATTAATAAATACTATAAGTATTAATATTAATATTATGTATTATACTATTAACTATTAAGTATAAATACTGTATATTCTGTATATTAATAATAGTATATTCAAGAATCAATATTGTATAACGATTTTAAAAATATTATCTATGAAATTATCATGATTCATAATTTACTAACGTCTTCATTTTCAATATAGTTTTTTCGTAATTTTTTCTTCATGCAATAGCAATTTTATTCTTAATTTCGTCATGGTCATACAATTTAATTTCTCTAAGGCTTGTAAATCTAAGACAATTGTTTTTTGTTTTGTTTTGTAGAATGGCATCGGGATCCGGTTCCGGTTCAACTGCTCGTAGTAAGCCTAAATCAAATGACCCCTCTTGGAAGCATTGTGAACCAGCAGAGGGCACTTGTGTTATATGCAATTATTGTGGCATGAAGATGAGTGGAGGTGTTTATCGCCTTAAGTTCCACATTGCACGGATACTAGGGAATGAAGTGACAGCAATCAAGCACCGCCTGAGGCTCAACGAGAGTTGTCTGCTTACCTTGCAACTTATGCAAAGAAAAAAAGAAAAAAAGAAGAGGAAAGCTGATGCACTTGCAGCCCTAGCAAATAGAAAGGCAAGCGAGGGAAGGTTTTGACATTGAGGCATCTTCACTGCCGCAATTCCACGAGGTCAAACACTTGGGGCGGGGTTCATCCACTAATAGTAGTTCAGCGATGTTTTTTGTTCCTCGAAGTACTCCTGGTTCACAACCTTCACTCGAAGGTACTGCTTGGAATAAAGAAATGCACAATGAAGCAAGAATAGTTGCGGCAAACTTTTGATACTACAACAACATTCCTTTCAATGTGGCAAAAAGTCCATATTGGGAGAATTTGGTCACTGCATTGACTGTTGCTGAGAAGGAGTTCAAGGCTCCTACTCCCCATGATTTGAGTGGCCCATTATTGGAGGATTTTGTCACACATACCAAAACTCTTGTAGAAGAGCAAAAAAGGTGTGGATAAAAAAGAATGCACCATTTTGTCTGATGGGTGGATAGATGGGAAAAACCGCACATTGATTAACTTCCTAGTGGCATCAAGTGGGCAGTTGGTCTTCTGAAATCAATTGATGTCTCCCACAAAGTGAAAACTGCAATCACTTTGTGTGATATGTTAGATGAGGTGGGTGTGGAGAATGTCGTCCAAGTTGTGACTGACAATGCGGCGGCATATGTAGCAGCAGGGAGACTTCTTGAGGAGAGGCACCCTACACTTTTTGGACCCCTTGTGCAGCCCATTGTTTGGATCTCTTATTGGAGGACATAGGAAAACTCTCATGGGTGAAAAATGTGGTTGAGGACGCAAGAAATATTACAAAATTCATCTACAATCACACTTGGGTGTTAAACTTGATGAGAGAGCACACCAATGGAAAGGAGCTTGTGCGATCAGGGGTCACACGATTTGCCACAAACTTCATTACATTGCGAGCATTCAGAACCTCATTAACATCCCTTAAGCAGATGTTTGTGAGCACACGATGGTTGGAGTCTCCTATGCTAAGTAGACCGAAGCGGAAAGGGTCGTGAAGATCTTTTTGATGATATGTTTGCAAAGCAAATGGAAGAAATCGTGAAAGTAATCTAAACTTGAATATTTGTTTTTAATCATTGGTTATATAATTTTTTATTAATTTCAATTTTAAAAATATATGTTATTTTGTTTTAGGTGTTAGAGCCTTTGGTTAAAGTTTTACGGTTGGTGGATGGGGAGAAAAACCCAATGGGTTATTTTTATCTAGGCCTTAACCTCTTTCGATTTGATTGATAGATCCAGAGTGGAAAGACTTCACTCATGCGTGCGGTCAAAAGTAGCGGAATTATCCGAGTTGCAGCTTTCCCATGTATGCTGACCCAATTGCGAGTTTGTGATGGAGTGTGCTAGATCTTATCATCCTTCATCTAGATCAGTGCGTGATGTTGCGGGAAAGACAATAATTCGTTTGGATGCGGAGTTCATCAATTATTATCTCGAAGATTCCAAAGGTCACGAAAGGTGGTGACTTCTATTAGCATTCAGGATGCTGACATTAGATGGGAGAAACATAGAGCTGATTGCGTGAGCATAATGAACAGCCGGTTCATGAAGAAGCCTAGATCCCCTTCAAAGTTCCCGAGAACTCTTCCACATCCCAATTTGGTGCGGGAGGCGAGATGATGTCGTCAAATTGCTATGCAGGTTGAATGGCGAAGCGAATGCCTACACTTTCCGTACATGGATGTATGCTTTCATCAGGACCATTGAAATCAACAAGGTTGATTCTATAATCAATTGGTTGGAAATTATTAATGCAGCTGACATCGGTGAGCAACTCCGGGCGTGAAGCGTACTTCGGCAAGATGACTTCATACTTGGTGTATGTTGCGGCTTCACAGGTGTCTTTTCCAAGTTTGGATAGATGTGGTGTTCTTTCCAAGGACCCCATTTTCGAGTGCTACCCATGCGACTTACTCAGTACTGCGTGCGAGAAGGACTTCAAAGTGATCAACGATGACTTCTACGATTTCATCTGCTAAAGTAAGAAACCAAGTGTTCGACTTTGGACTAGCGCGGATACCTGCGGATCTTAAAGATGATGGGAACGTGGTACTTGACACTTACCATCAAATGGGAGGAGATAAAGCTATACTGCAGGATAACATTGGAGGCTGCCATTCAATTGAAGAAAGATCTGGAGCTGTGTTGGTGAATTCTTCGAACTGGCTGCTGACGAAGGGATACTGCCTTGATGAAGTATTGATGAATCAAATCACGGGCAACTTCGGCGTAGGAGATTCCCTCAAACGAAAGCATGAAGGAGAAAGCAGCAGAAGGTCCGAGAAGTTGAAAGTACACAGAAGATCTCAAGAGAAAGAGAAGACCACTTCTACGACCATAGCTTTGACTCCGACTTCTCCAGTACCCAGAAGATCACCAACTATTGCACCGCAGCAGCAGGATGCTTCCATGCCTTCATTGAATCCGGCGACGTTCGTTTTCTCTCCGCAGCCACTTCGTTCATCACCCGTTCCAGAGGAGATGTTGAAGCTGCAGATGACGGAGTTCGAAAGAGCTTTGTCCTTGGATGTTTCAGAAGATGGCAGCCATGACACCGTGGCACTTTCTGACGGAGAGGATGCAGAGCGGGAGATGGTAGTGCACTCAACAACTTCTTACTCCCCGAGAAGTAACTTCTCGGGATGGTTAGCTTTGCAGTTGGTTCCGGAAGCAAGAGTAGAGATGAACTTAGAGGAGCATGACTTGCAGCTACTTCAGGATCTGAGCAGAAGGGACAGAAGGCCTAAAGTTGCTAAAGCAACTTCTAGGTTGATCATCAAGGATTCGGGAGAGAAGTTTGCTGAGATATCAATTCCGGCGGAAGGAAAGATAGAAGAGGAGCTCACGGCAGAAGATGTGACGGTGACCAAAATACCACTCGGTCAAGCTACCACTGAAGGATTGAAGCAGGACACGCAGACATTGATGGATGCTTTGTTCCTTAGGCTTGACAGTGAAAAGGCGGAGAAAGAAGAGCTGCAGAAGCAAATATCTCAATTATGTGAGATCATAGCCAAGGTTGCTAAACCTTCCATTCAGCCCATTTCAGAGCAGGTGAGTGATCATCTTATGCAGGAAATGGAAGATGCAAGCAATCAAGTAAAGGCTATTGACGAATGGAAGGATCGATTATTCGTCAAGCTTCGTGCACTTGGGGGAAGTGCCACCGCTTAAAGGTTATGAGCGATGCGAGAAAATCAACTAAAGCATCGATGGAAAGCATAGAAGGCATGAATACAATTGAGTAGAGTAACCCAGTATTTTGGCCGAGATCAACAAGCTACAGGGGAGATGTATTGGTTGCGAGAACAAATGTACTTAGGATGGATCGGTCGAGAAGGGGAAGCAGCTAGAGAGTTTGCAGTATCTTTCCGTTTGGAGATCTGCAGAGTTTTGCTGAAAAGGATGCAGGCGCTTGAGAGTAGAACATCAGATTTACCAGACAGTATCATTTCTTTCACTGAGGAAAGAGTGGACGGAGGTGTTACTTCATACGTGCGGATTGTTTCTAACGAGGTGCCTAATTCCCTGGAAGGTTCTCTTCTGATGGTGCAAAAGAGAATTGATAAAGCTACCAAGCCTTTCACGATGAATTCTATCAGTAGATTGGTGGCGCTGCAGGCAGACATTGCGAGGTTTGGGCCGAGTTTGGAAGAGGTGGAAGCATGCAGCAAAGTGTTGAATGAAGGGTTGCACTGATTCGGGGCGAGAGAGAAGAAGCGATGGCTAAAACAGATGGAAGGATGCTGAATTATATGTTCGACAAGTATATCAGATATCAGAACAAGAAGAAGATGTAAACATTACAGCTGGCATGACTTCTTCTATTCTTTCTTCATCTATTTTCTATGTTCCCGGATGAAATTGTAAAACTTCTAAGTTATTGGTTTTGCAACCATTACTTGAAGTCATGTGGAACCATTCTATTAGTTAATTGATACATGTGTCACTTAAGAAGAAGTTAGTTGAGGATGATTGCCAAATGTCATCTTTACTTGTTGTTCATACTTTAGTTCAGTTTGAGTCTTCTATTTGTACTTTCCCTCCTACATTCTATAAGTAGAAGAAGAACCTCCGGGTTAATAATCAATCAGAATTTGTAAGCGTGTGAATCTTGTGTTTTAGACTTTGTCTTGAACCCCCGAGAGCACTTGTAGCGAGAGGAATACAAAGAAGCAGTTTTTTGAGAACTTTGTGTCACAACGTCTTGTGTTTCTTGCTTTTAAATCTTAGATCTTTTAAGTAAACTTTGTGTTATTTTAGATCCGGATCTAGAGCTGCCTTTGCTTTATAATTACTGTGTGTTCAAATCTATTAAGTTTCTTCTATGTGCAATGCGAATTAGCTCTGCTTATCTACTAATTGGGATGCACATCTTCCCCATTTTTTTCTCTGTATTTCCTTTACTTCTTCTATAATTTTCCTTTCTTAAACAATTTACTTGTAAAACTTCTTAGTTATGGTTCATGAACTAAGTGGTTAAAGTAAAACCCCCGATAGATAATAACACATTTATATTGACAAATCGACACGGGAGCCTCACCGGTTAAATGAGGGAGATTTATCTCATGATTTTACTAGGTTTGATGCTATGCGAAAATCTAGCCAACATTTTGGCGACTCATTTGAGGAACAACTATCTTTGCGATCAAAGCTTTTATTGAAGATCGAGTGTTTTCCATACAAATCTCAACCTGGCTGAACGTCCATTCACCCGATCCGTGAAGGCGCAAGGAAGGACTGATCATTTCTTCCGACTGCAGGAGCAATTCAATTTCAATCATCCTCCTCAAGTTAGAAGCCGCAGATCTAGTCTCTCACCAGGAAGGAGAGTGCACACCCATCCAGATCCGGATCGTATTCAGCATAATCCGGCGTCTGGAATTATCCATCAAGTCTATCAAGTCTACACAATGAGGAGACGTGCTCAAGTTAACATGGTGCACCAAATTGTACCTGTTCCATGGGGAGCGGCTTTTGGACCTCTCAACTTGGCTCCACCTATGCACGAGCTGCCAAAGGGATCCAGAAAGAATTTTCCAAAATTCTTTGGAGATGGAAAGCAAAACCCGGATGATCATTTGGCAGCCTTCTTCATATCTTGTGGTGTGCTTGCAGTGGAGCATGAAGATGTCTCAGTCAGGCTATTCATTGAGACTCTACACGACTTGGCTGGAGAATGGTTCTATCGGCTGGCTCCTGGCACCATAACCAACTGGACAACTATGCGTGAGCAATTTTTGAAAAGATTCAAGCCTGCAGAGGACGCTAGCACGTTGATCACCCAACTGACGCAGTTGAAGAAAGAGCCAAACGAGAACATGCGGGACTTTATTGCAAGGTTCCAAAGGATTTTGTATAAAATCCCCACTTCTGCCGCATTGAGCGACGAAAATCAAAAGACGTTTTTTATAAACGCTCTATTGCCTGAAGTTGGATATCAGCTAAGAAGGGCAAGACTCAAATCTGTTGGAAGCACAAAATGCTGCCGTGGAGGTTGAGGATGACTTGATCATGGCTGGAAAACTTAAACAACCATCTCACAAAGGTGATGGCGCTTCTGCAAGTACTTCTGATCCTTTGTTGCAGAAATTGGCTAATGACATGCTGCAGATCAAGAAGTAGATCTCTCAGCGAGGAATGTAACCCCCTCGAGAATAGCTCCTACCCGGACCTTGATGGTCAAAATCAAAATTAAAATCGAAATACAGACTTGTTCTTTGCACCACAGCGTTTGGCAATAGAAGCTGCTCCAAGGAATAACTTGGAAACTAATGACGAGGATCTCGGCATTGATGAATCATTCGATGATGAAGACTTTATAGATCCCTTATTGCAACTCGAATATTGGTTACCGGACTATGAATCGGTGATGGCTATTATGAATCTTTTGAAGATTCTGATGGTCACACTTTTGCGGTGTTTACAAGGTCTCAGACGCGCCAAAATGCCGAAGCATCCACAAGCGGCCGGAAAGAGAGAGAAGATCCTGGCCCGGATGTTACTATCTTGAAAAGAGGTAGCACTCTTCCTTCTTCATTAGCGCCCAAGGATAAATATTCAAATTCTTTCAATTCACAGCAAAGAACCAACGCACATCCTGCTGAAGCAAGTCAAGCTTTTGACATAATTGATCACATCAAGAGAAACAAGGTCCAAATGTCAGAAGCTGAGTATTTGAGGGCATTTCCTGATCAGCTGAATAGATTGGTCAAATATGTGCAAAGTAATGGTCCCAGCCCAACAAACAATAATTCACGGGGTATCTTGTCAAGTCCAAAGATTACTTCACCTTCAAATAATGCTGCTGCAAGTTCTTCTCCTTCCACCCCTTCTCCTGCTACATCAGAAAGGATTGAGCCATTCTATGTGTCTTTGCTCATCAACGGACATAAGCTAAGCAATTGCATCTTGGATTCTGGAGCTTCCGACAACGTCATGCCTACAAAAGTTGCTGATGCCTTGGGTCTTACATTAACAAAAACCATCGGGAGATGTTATTCCATGGAAAGGCAAGTCCCTCTTGTGGGGCAAATCCACGATGCGCAGGCAGTACTTGCTTCTTTTCCAGATAAAAGACTGAAAATGACTATCCTTGTAGCAGACATTCCAGTTTCTTATGGCATGCTGTTGAGTAGAAATTTCTGCAAAGAGCTGGGTGGAGAGGTCAAGATGGATTGGTCTTGTGCGCACATACCAATCAAAGGAGTAAATCAAGCGGCACCCGAGAAGAAATCTAAGTACA